>PVKZ01003015.1:0-166520 GCA_004027375.1 Macroglossus sobrinus
AGGGGGGGGCGGGATCAAGTGGCACAGAAAAGTGGAAGGAGATAAGTGCTCACTGAACTCACTGAGGGGGTGAAATGGGTTTCCTGACTGGTGACAATGAACTTGTAGGTTCCTGGCAAAGTCCCAGGACCTGAGCGTAGTGCTCTCATTTCACCACTAGGGAGCAGCATCCTCTTCCCTGAGCAAAGAGCCTGGCTGGGGCTTAGGTCAGGGTTCACCTTGGACACCACTCAGGGGCCCGGGGCTACATACTGACAGCAAGCAGTCTGCCCACCTACAAGCACCACGGACACTGAGAGTAGGACGAGAAAGCGAAGTCTCTGAAAAACTCTCTCCAGTCAGGTCAAGGATTTGAAGAAAAAGTATGGCAAATGCTAAACTAGGAAAAATATGACCAAGGAAGTTTATACCCCTAATATGACAATAATCCTTAGAAATCAATTAAAAAAAAATCTCAAAATCTGGACAATAAACATAACCAAGGTGATTCATTTAAAAATTCATGGTTAAGTGAGAGATCCGACTTCAACAGAATTAAAAATAAAACACGTTGTGTCTACTTCGTTGAGCAAAAAGGAAAAAGGTGGAAGAAAGGAGGGCGTGCGGGAAAGGACGGGGCTTTGGTAGCGTCGGGAAATTACACGGGTGAGGCCGATGGCGCTCCGTGTGACAGGACAGGTCTGAATGCGGGTGCTCTGTCAGAGAACAGTCGGGCGAGTGTGCGGTTTTCACCAGACAAGGCGACGTGAGCTGGCCCAGGCCGGCCGAGCGCTGCCCCGTGCTGCGCTGCCCCACAGACCCCACTTACGGCCGTGGCGTGACCGCACGTGCCACCACGTGACCTTAAAGGTGCGGGGGGAGGAGAGCAGGGAACAGGGAGTGGGGAATCAACGAACATTTTTTAATAATCAGAAAATTCTATTTTTAATTTAATAGAGGGAAAAAACCTAGAGTCCAAGGGACCCTAACTCTGACTTGGAATTCAAGTCCCCTCTGTCCCCTCCTCACCAGCAGAGGCCTCAGGCAGTACATTGTACCATTAACGAATGAGCAGGCGGGTGCAGAGGATGGCAGCCCCGCCCAGACCTGCTCCCAACCTGGCACGAGCAGGAACCAGAATGCTCTTTCTGCAGCTCCTGTGAGGCTCCCTTTACTCCTCACTGTGGAGTTCCTGTTCCTGCGTCACCTCCACAGCCCCAGGCGCCCCGATGCCATCTAGCCACCTGCTCTCCCTGGAGACCCTCGCAGCCCCTGCCGGTGACGGTGCTCCAAGGGGACAAGGAGCGTCGTGGTGACGGTGCTCCAAGGGGACAAGGAGCGTCGTGGTGACGGTGCTCCAAGGGGACAAGGAGCATCGCCTGGGATAGCACGGCCTCTCTCTGTGACATCGCTCTCCCTGAGCTGCGCCCCTCCACGTCGGGTACCTGTTTGTGCAGATTGAGGCTGTCGATTTCAGAGAGGACCCAGCCGACACTGCCGTCCCCACCGCAGACCAGAATCCGAAAGGTATCAAACTTCTGGAATAAGCGTAAACTGCAGAGAAAAAAAAAAAAACGTCGATGAAATGAGGCGCATTCTAAAGGACAAACGATGTCCAGTTAGCCCTGGACCGAGAGGCCCCTTCTGTGCCCCCCACGCCGACCCTGCGCCCCTGGCTGTAAGGAGACAGAGCCCACGCGTGCTCAGGCTCAGCCACTGGGGCCCCCACCCACGGCCTCTGCACCCAACCCCGCATCCCCAGCCCCACACTCAGCCAGCAGCCCCACAAGTCGGGAGCCCAGGCCACAGGGTGCTGCTCATACTTTAACTGTCCCTCTGGGCCACTCCAACCTCCCAGGCACTGTGACCCACTCCACCTCCTCCTGTGCTGATCACCTTGCCACCTGCATTCAGTGTCCCCCTCAGCACCCCACAGCCTTCGCTCACTCCTAACCCTCTCCCTGAATGGCTTCATCCCATTCAGAGACCACACAGAAGACGCCAATGACCCCAAATGACCTAAATGACTCAGAACGATGACTTCGAGGCTCTCCTGAAAGACAACACTTGCACTTTCTACCAAACACGCCACTCGGATGTCCCGTGGGGCCTCCTTGTCCTAGGCTGCCTTCCCTGGAGAATGGCAGAGTCACCATCAACCCAGTCACCAAGCCAGTCCCCACTGTTCCCTGAGTGCAGGCCACACTGCATCTCTGATGATCGCTACCAGAGCCCCCTCCCTACCTCAGGGCTCCCGCAGGACCCTCCGACTCCGGCCGGCAGCCTGCTCTTCCCAAATCAAGTCTCGCGAGTGCCTCGCTGCGAGAAGCTACCTCTAGTCCCCAGGGAAGGCTCACACCTCTCGGCCAGCAGCCACGCCCCTTCCTGGCCAGCGGCTGCCGCTGCCATGGCCGCCCCACCATGTTCTCGCCACTCTGCACCCATGGCACCTCTGCCTAGAAGGCTCCCCCTTCTCCCGCCACAACACTCCTCAGTGCTGGCTCAGGGGAGAAACTGCGACTCCCCCACCCACAGTTTAACTGATAAGCCCCTTCCCTGGGTTCCCACGGAATCTGCACATCCCCTTCTCAACGTGACTGACCACTGTCTGGTGACCGTGACCGCCCGTGTGCCGCACCCCTGGCAGGCAGGGCCCCACCTTCACGGCCGTGCATCCAGCCGTGCCCGAGCCAGAGGAAGGTCTCGGAGGGCCAACGGGGCGAGTGACCTGACCCAGAACTCGGGGGAGAAACAGGGGTGGGGCTCTGCAGCGGCCAGGCTGCGTCTGACTCAGGCCGTGACAGAAACGATCACCTGCTCCTCTGAGAACACGGGCCTCTCTCAGGCCCCCTGCTCTCTGCAGGAGAGGCGACATGTCTGTCACGACCAGGAATCGAGGGACGAGGCGGCATCTGAGTGCTGTCACAGCGGGGTGCGGGGAAGGCCACTCCCCAGAAACGGGGACGTACTAAGCGATACCCAGGACGCCTCACGGGGCCGCCACCTGCACCGTCTGGTCTCACACTCGAACATTTACTCTCAAGCTCCCTGCTCAAAGCCACCTCGCGGCGTGTGCTCACCACCCGCGGTGCCACGCTGAACAATCCTGTTTGGGACGGCGTGACAAGGGCTGCCCGATCCCTCCGATGGCCCATTTTTTGACTAAAAGGACTCCCTCATGAACCCAGCAGTGGACGTGTTTCTGCACCGCTCACTCACTGAGCCCCTCTGCCGAAATCTGAGAGTGCCGCCTCTGAGGAAACAGGCTGGAGAGAGCCATCTGTGACTCTCGGCAGTGACTCGCTGCCCGTGGGAAATCCAACACACAAGGCCCCCGGGGACAGTGCTGCATGGACGCTCCGCCTGGTGCCCAGGACCATGTCACAGCAGCCCCTGCTCCAAAACCACCATCCTAGGAACCTCGCAGGGAAAACGAACCAAGGACAGGACCTGCGAGCACCGCCCACTGCAGACGTCCAGGCGACGTCCGAATGAGCGGGGAGGGTGGCAGAGCGCCCGCCGTGACCTGCTGCCTCCGGGCCAGGCAGGAGCCCGCTCAGAGGACAGAACTCACAGAAGCAACTGTTCTCCACAAACCCGTAAAATCACAAACTACAGAGAGCGCGCATCAGCTCTCCGGCTGGCTGGCTGAACGCGTCATCACTTTGTCCCTACATCAGCCTGGCACATCTCCACGCGTCACTGCACCCGCGAGCTAAGCGGCATCTTGTGCCCTCCAAAACATCTTTCTCGGCCTCGCAGGAAGAAAGCATCCTCATGAAAACAGTGAGGCGGGTCCGTAACTGCTGACGTCAGAGCACGTCCCCGCGGTGATACGCTGACACACGTACGCAGCAGGCTGCACCGCGGCAGGTAACACACGACCACGCCTGGCTCACGCGTGTGTGCGCGCACACTTGAAGGTTGGAGGAACGCACAGGGGCGCTTCTGTGAGTGGAACGTGGTGAGGGGAAGATTCACAAAAGACCACTTCATCTTCCTGTTCCAACATGTCTGTATCTTTGAATCTTTCTAAATAAACATGCATCGCAACACCTTCAATTTTTTCAAAACTCCCAGAAAGGTCGATCTCACAAGCGCCCTACCCGAGGTGCGGGCCTCCGTTCATGAGGTCGAAGACCTGGGCGGGATTCAGCAGCTGCTTGAATCTTCTGAGGAACTTCACGCCCTGGTTGTCCCCACTTTTGGAATTGACGAAGACCAGTAAGGGGCTTGTGCAGGAGGGAGGACACGTGGCCTTCCAGAAGCCTGGATGCGGGAATGGAGAAGGGCAGGAGAAACCGTGAAAGCCACGAAGACACGGGGCGGGTTTAATCAGCAGGAAGTGATCCCCGGGGGACCTGCCGCGGACAGGTACGCACGCGCCCAGGGACCCCGCGGGAGTGATACGCACACGGCCACTCCCCACGCAGAAGGAAGCGCGTCCCCATCCAGGCTGCTTCGCGTTTACAGGCGTCTAGAACACCGTGCGCCCCCTTCTCCCTGCTTGCCCCTCGCCCTAAGTCTGGAGGAGCTGACGTCCTCAGAGACACGTGCCATTGCCTGCCTCTCCACCGACCCGTGCTGACGTTCATCAGACGCCACCTGGACGAGGGGCAGCAGGCAGGGACCGCACGCTGGTTAGCGTCTGCGGGGAGGCGGAGACCAGCCGGGGAACATGGTTCCGACGGCTCAGGTCACATGGACGACAGTCTCAGGCTTGGTTCTACCCACAGCCGACTGGACCCATCTTTTCGGGAAGGCACCAGCCTCGAGTGCTGAGTGTGCCCAGCAGCCGCTGGGACAGCATCTGCCACCTGTGTACACAGCGCCTCCCCCGCGATGGCAGGGCCTGACTTCACCCACCCACATCTCAAAATCAGCAGCACGGCTAACGCTGGCGCGGGGCAGGGGAACGCACGGAGGGAGAGGCATGAGAAGGGGACAGGCCGGCGCGCGTGTGGCACCCACCGTCGGAGTCGATGCTGTTGAGAGCCGTGGGAGGGATGACCGACACTTTACACAGGCCCAGCGGGCACCTGGTCAGTAAGGACTCCTTACAGGCCGTGTGCACCTGGAACGAGAGCCCACGGTCACGAGGGCCCGCGCCGCCTCGCACAGCCCCGGGCTCCCGGCGGCCACTCACCATGGCCTTGCACCAGAGGCAGCGCCAGTCCTGCAGGCGCAGCACGCTGCCGCAGGTCTTGTCGCACACCGTGCACTTGGCGCTCACAGGCAGGTTCCCTTCCAGCCACTGGTGAGGCATGGCAACCTGCAGACCGAGCGCAGACACACACTGGGGACGTCCCGGCGCCCCGCGGGCACAGACGCCCCCGACGGACTCCGCCGAGGCTCTGCCCTCCACACAGGCGGAGGGAGGGCAGGGTCTGCCCGGCGCTGCCCACCACTGCTCCTGCCCGGGACGGGGGCAGAGGCTCACGCGGAGCCCAGAACACAGGGGGCGCCGCTCCCAGCCGGGAGGGAGAGAACTGAGCACGGGCCGGGGGGAGGGGGAGTCTCTCGTCCCGGGGCCAGCGGTCCCCCGTGCCTACCCCATCCTCGTCCTCGATGATGTCCTTCCCAATGGAGGCCAGCGTGGTCCACTTGCAGTTATTGGTCGCACGCACGGCACACCGCTTGTGCGCCTTAAACTTGCACACTGTGAGGGAACAAACACGCGAACCCTGGAGCCTCAATCGCGACGGCCACTTCCTGTCCTCGAAAGGGCCATCGGCAGAAGTGCCCGGTCCCCGGGGAAAGCTGGAGTGGACACACCGCACCCGTGCTGTGAGCGCACTCCTAGACATGTGTGGACACCGACCACGGTGAGACCAGGATGGCAGGAGTCGGCAGACTTTCCGGAAAGGGCCAGAGAGCAACCAGCTCAGGCTTCACGGCCACACATGGTCTCGGTCCCAGCTACTCGAGCTGCCCCTGCAGCACGAGGGCCACCAGGGACCATGCTGCGGACGGACGCTGAAATTTAACTGTCACGTGACTTTCTGTGTCACAAACTGTCTTCTTTTGATTTTTTTCAGCTATTTAAAAATGTGAAACCATGCTGAACCTCACAGGCCATCTAAACACAGTAAGAAGAGTGGAGTTCGGCCTGCAGGCCACGGTTTGCCTTTCTTTGCTCCTGCGTAAACACTGGAGCCCTGTCCCCTAGATCTGGAAGACAGTCTTTAACCCATTTCTCTTGAATCCAGTTCACCAAGAGAAGGGCTGTACCCCCGCTGGGGCTTTCCCTCTGTGCCCTCTACGCTTCCTCTCTGCGTCTCCTTAAAACCGCCTCCCTCTCCCTCTGCTCATCACTGTGCAAACTAATTTATCAAAGGCTCCTCAGCAGGCACAGGGGGCCAGGGAGACCGCGCCACTCCTGACTTGCGGGGACTACGTTTGGGTTCTCAGGTCGGGCCGCCTCCCCCGCAGGACCCCGCAGCACACGCACCTTCGCAGGACAGGCCGTGCGACGTGACCCCGGACAGCGCCTCGCGGCACACGTTGCAGTAGGTGGGCCTCGCGTGCGAGCAGGCGTACCAGTTGTGCATCCCTGAGAAGTGGTCCATGCTGTACTGCGTCGGCTAGGAGGAGAGAGAGACGACCAAGACGGGGTGAGCCGCCGACAGCCTGGACGTGGTGACCCGAACGGGGACCAGCGGAGCATCGAGGGGAGGGAAGGGGAGGGGAGGGAACTCACTCCTGGGACAAAGGATGGCGTCACGGACCGATGGGCAGCCTTAATTTACAAGGGACACGCTGAGAAAGTGAGTTCCAGAACGCACAGTCCACGCGTGGGAGACGCTCGGATGGCAGAGTATTAAGGAGAGGACAAGAAGAAAGGCTGTTTTTCTTTTTTACCTCAAAATGCTCCCTGTTCTGGACAGTCTTCAGAGCCGCAATCCAATCTTCCATTTCTTTTCTGTTATCGGCGCATAAGATGAGCTTCCTGCACGGAGTGATGACCTAGAGGAAGGAACAACGGACGTGTTCAGCGTGTCCGTAAACGAAGGACAGACGCCAACAGCCACAAACCACGGTAAGAACCTACTTTCACTGTGTGTGTTTTAGTGAAAAGTAACTTTAGTTCAGATATTCGATTGAACAGAACATAAAAATGGTCATCACGGGCCACCGAAAATCCAGAACCATCTCAAACCAAAACACAACCAAATTTAGTTGACACGTTCACCCAAAAACCAGCGACGTGGATACTTCTGAACTGCGTGCTACTTAAACACAGTAATAAGCTGTCGGAAATTTTTTAAAAGGAAAAGAAAACAGTAGTTATTGCTCCAAAGAGCTCACAAATTGACACCCAGCACTTACGGAGTTTGGGGCAAGTTACTCTAGGAAATAAAAATCACGTCCCTAGCATATAACAAGTTTTCATAAATCAATAGAAAAAAATCTTACTTATAGAAAAAAGTCTATAAATTTACATTTCACAGAAAACGAAATGGCTAACAGATTATTTTTCACCTCACGGATTGGCAAGGTTTTAAAAGAGGACGACGCGTGTTGGCAAAGGTGTAGGAGAAAGAGCTCTCCCGAGTACTGACAGGAGGCGAACAGGGCATAAACTTTTCAGAGAAAAACTAGCCATATCTAAAGTTATAACATACTTAATTCTGTTTTATAATGATAAAAATATCTACACTGTTCCAAAGTCAACTCTGTAAGATGAAGCACAGTCAAAAGTCTAGTCCTGCATCTGTCCCCTCCCTCCTGGTCCCTCCCTTCCTCAGGGGTAGCTCTGAAAAAAAATAATAAAGGTTTATCGCTCCATTTTTAAGACATATGCAAATACACGCCTATATCCACATCCCCCTTAGAAGAGCGGCCCGCCCTAGACGCCCTCCCCCACCGCCGCTTCTGCCTTCAGCTGGGTGTCCTGGCTGGCCCTCCTCAGCACACACGGTGTCCCTCGTTCTCTGTCACAGCCACACGGTGCCACACAGTGTGGAGGCAGCAGACGCCGCTCAGCCGGTTCCCTATTAGTGGATCTGGCGTCGCTGAAAAGCCTCTATCTAGCATGTCACACACACAGTGCCACGACACACAGCCTTCACGAGGCTCTTCTCATATTTACCAGTGTACTTAGGGACAGATTCCTCGAAGAAGAACGACCCTGACAGAAGAAAAGCATGTGTCATTTGGCTAGCTACTGCCAAATCCCCCTGCACAGGGGCTGTGCCATTTTACATCCCCTAAGCAGTGTCAGGAATATGCCTGCTTCCCCAGGGATTCACCAATAAATCTGTTATTTAACGTCTGGATTTCTGCCCATCTGATAGTTTTAATGTATATGCGGAACACCAAATTTAAATGATTAGACTGATCAGGTTTCTGGCTCAGAAAATACGGAAACAGTGTTTTATAGATTATTTCTTTGGTGATTTCCATAAGCTACCTATAAGCTTAACCACAGATGAGGATAATTAGAACTGGGCCGCAAACGCAAGGTACTGTTCACGCTTTCGCGTAGCCGGGGTAACTGGGTAGCATGTGAAGGGGGCAGCCGGGTGCAGAAAGAGGCAAAGCTAGCAGAGGGTGAGGGAGGCCGGGAGACAGGAAACGAGCCTGGGGAAGCTGAGTGCCCCCCGAGGGTACAAGGTGGGAGCCACTGTCTCTGCTGCTCCGAGAGCGCTGCCAACAGCCCAAACCCCAGAAGGGGCAATGCCTACCCGCCCGGCAAATGCGTGCTGAGTTCTGCTCGAGACCGGGTGGGACTCAGGGCCCGTGACAGGCAGGGCACCGGCTCACACGGGGCTCACGCGGGGGAGACAGGCACACAAGGAGGCAAGTTCGGACACTGGCGCGCATATGAAATACAGTTACAGAAAGATGACATACTTGCTTGTGCGTAACTTGCGAGTTACATCAAGAGTTGAGCAATATGCTATTTACAGAAAAGAACGAGATGTCTCACGTCCTGTTCCGCTCCAGGTCTCGTTTCTACTGCTCGCGTGACGACCTGTACAGGACGAAGTGCCCACGTAACCCGGATCTCAGCCACGGCGTCCGAGCAGGGGGAGCTCTGGGCCCCTCCATCTTAGCGTGCGAAGGAGGGGTTACCGAAACGACACCTCTGGGCAGCCAGCTAGAGACAAAACTATGTTGAAGATAGAGTTAATTAAATAAATTAACTCAATCCGCGCAACTACTGACAGGGAGTTAGCACTGATCAACGGATAAATGTCCAGGAACTGGTTTCCAGCCTTTTCCAGAAGCTCTTCCTTGTGCCCGTCCGAAGCCTCCCGCGGGCCTGGGTCTGAACCACGTGGCCCATGACTGGCTGGGAACGGGGCAGAGGGAGCCTCAGCTTCACTCTCTCCGGGAAAAGCGGGATGGTAGCAGCCACCTGGCAGAGTTGCTACGGGAGCGAAGGGGACCAAACGTGGAGAGGACCAAGCGCAGGGCCCGACAAGCGTTCAGCACACGCCTCGGGGTCTGCGGCCCGGATGAGCTGTGCAACGTGGAGCTGCTGCCTGCCCTCCCAGCACCCCCATTTGCTCATCTGAAAACTGGGGCTCTTGTGGTGATGTCACCCCCTGGTGCTGGGAGGTTCGGGGCACAGACCACAGTGCTGGGAACCGCGCCCGCGTGTTCTCACAGGTGAGCGCTAACCGCTGTCACTCTCAGCCCTCCCTCGGGCCCCCGCTGCTGACGTGAGCACAGCGTCCGCTTGCTAGAAGCGAAGCATGGCTCTTCCTGTGGACGTCACCTCCCTGCTGCTGTTCT
Source organism: Macroglossus sobrinus (assembly GCA_004027375.1). Taxonomy (NCBI): domain Eukaryota; kingdom Metazoa; phylum Chordata; class Mammalia; order Chiroptera; family Pteropodidae; genus Macroglossus; species Macroglossus sobrinus. The sequence continues at coordinate 9,724 of PVKZ01003015.1, forward strand.
GGTGCCACCCCCCAGATCATGAGAACCGTCACGGAAGACTCCCACCAAACAAAAGTCAGTCTCCGCCTCTCTCCAATCACCCTCCACCACCTGTGAGGGAGAATCCGTATTTCCCAGCCACCTACAGACCGCCACGACTCCCCCTCCTCACCTGGGCCTCCTGCGAGCTCCCAGCAGCCTCCCGGCCTGGGGGTCTCCCAGACTCAGGAGCAGTCCCGCAAGGCCGGGACCCACGTGTGGGATGGGTGGGGTGGAGCGGGACGCAGGGGAGAAGCAGATGCTAGACGAGACCTCCCAGTTACTCCCTGTGGCAACTCATCCCGGTCACCCAAGCAGAAAGGCAGGATTCGGGGGAGTCACTCTAAGGAATAATAAGAGTGTCCCTTTATTTACACTGCAGCCAAGGAATGAAACAAAAAGTCAGAACTACCCCCCGAATCTAGCCCTCACACAGCAAAAGCTTCAGAGACCAAAAGATGCTCTATATATTTTCAAGCAAATTTGCAAGGTAAGAAATGGCTCACATAAATGAATCAACTTAAAAGGTAAATGCAAATTAAAAGTAGGGTAAAACGGTGAACATGACATATTGGTGACATCAGAGATTCGGCGGGCCAGGACCCACGATTGGTACCAAGGGAAGGGGCAGAGTACCACCGAGCAAGAAGGACAGCTACACGCAAAGCCACAAACTCAAGACAGAAAGCACATCCCAGACCTCGAAGTTGGAAGGATAAGAGACAGTGAAACAGAAAAGGGAGAAAAAAACAGAAAATGGTGAAAACGCTTCTCACATAAGTCCCTAAAGCACGCTGGAAGAGCAATACACAGACTTAGGCTCTTGCTGGAATTCTCCCAAAAGTAAAAGAATTTAAAAATCAGTAAGAAATAAAGCAGACCAGCTAACAACAACAACAACAAAAGAGTAAAAGACGTGAACAGTTATTTCACAACTAGCCAGTAAGGCACAGGAAAAGGTGCTCGACTGAATCATGGGAAAGCAGAAAGTAAAATAAACCCCGAGCGAGACTCGCCTTTCCCTGTGGCTGAACCGCAAAAGACGGAGACAGCCGCGGTGGCGAGGAGGAGACAGCCGTGGTGGCGAGGAGGGGACAGCCGCGGTGGCGAGGAGGGGACAGCCGCAGCCCAGGCTCGCTGGTGGGAGGGCAGCGTGGTGCAAGCACTTTGGGAAACAGGGGGGCCGATCCTCTACGCACCCCACGGCCCTGGAATGCCATCCGCGTGGCCAGCAGAAACACACACGTGTGGCCCCCTCAGCGAGACGCCAGCTCTCAGACGGGCCCGCCCCGCAGCGGGGGCAGCGCTGGGAGAGTGGGCCAGCTGCAACACGTGAGGACGACGACATGACACAGGGCCCTGAGACGGCGCCACCACCACTGCCACCCGCAGTGACATGATGGAGTTCACGACGCTGAGGCGGAAGACAGCGGAAGTGTGCAAACGAACGGCAGACCCTGGCCGAGCTGTGTGTTTTAAAAAGTGTTAGAAATGGGTCTCAAACCTAAGAGGAAAAATGGTCACTCTTACTCATACGATAAATGCAAATTAAAGTTATGAAACCTCTTTTTTTATCTACCAGATAGTGATCAATACTAGTTTGATAACATGTTCTGTTTGTTCTAATACTTTGGGGTGTGAATTAATACAACTCCTATGGGGAACATTTGGTGAAATCTGGCAAACTTTAAAATACGCATTTGTCGTAGCAACAGTGCATCTATAAACGTATCCTACAAATACGTCTCGTGAGAACTGACGCTCTGTTTATACAAGGTTGTTCATGGCAGCATTCGCTGTGAAGAAAAGACTGGAAACAACTCAAATACTGATAAAACTAGGAGGAGACTGCGTACATTATGGAGCATCCCTGTAGTGGGACGTCTCACAGCCACTAAAAAGACTGAAGTTACTTACTCTTCAAGCACTTATATGGAACACCCTCTAGGACAGTGGTCCCCAAGCTTTCTGCCACCGGGGACCGGTGCCCCTCTGAGAATCTAACGCCTGACGACCTGAGGCGGAGCTGAGGCGGTGATGCGGGCACTGGGGAGCGGCTGCAGATACAGATGAAGCTTCCCTCGCTTGCCCTCCGCTCAGCTCCTGCTGTGCGGCCCGGTTCCCAACAGGCCATGGACCAGTACCGGTCTGCCATACTTAGAGGGCCCGCTCTAAGATATATAGTTAAGTGCGCAAAGCAAACTGCAGGAACAGAATGGGTGTAGAGAAAAAAGTAACACCTCTGAGGCTCTGAGAAACTTACTTTATACCTTTTCATCCTTTTGATTTCTGTACCCGGTACATGGATTATCTCTTCAAGAAATAGTTACTAAAAAACATAGAGCCTTAAGTTTAGAAGATACGCTAACGACCAAAAAAAGAGCTTTAAAAGTTCTACTCAAAATAAGAACTTTTGCTTCTATCCTTTCAAATATGATCGTCCAAGAAATAAAAAAAAAAATACCTAGACACTCCGAATGAGTCTATGACACCCACGCCAGACACACACCTCCCGGTGTCCTGGCGAGAATAAGCAGCGATCTCCGAGACATCAGAGAGGAAAAGGAGACGTCTGCAGCCTTGCGGAGGTGACGTTAAGTGGAGGAGCAGACAGACCCCTGAATTAGCAGCTGATACGACAGGCAGAGCGACGGAGAAGGTATCAGAGGCCAGTGACAGCCACCGTGGTGGGGCACTTAGCAGTCCTGGGAGACGTGCTAGGTGTTCACAGGCATTTGCTTGTTTCACCTTCTCCACAACCTCATGAAGGAGGAGGTGTCAAGGGAGGAAACTGAGGCTCACCGAGCACCTTGCCCGAAGTCGCACAGCCAGCGAAGCAGGCTGGTTGCGGGCCAGGGTCCTGCCCCGCACCCAAAAGCGGCTTCCCCTGCTAAGCACAGCCAGAACCCTCGCCGTTAGATGTGACACAAATACGAGCAGACTGAGGGCGGGGCAGACACACCGGGGGCCCCAGGGTTGCGTTCTCGGGGTCTCTGTTTGCCCCAGACACCCGGGATGTGGAGCCGAAGCCGCCGCAGCCGGAGACACCGATGGATACAGAAAGAACGAGGAAGCCCTCCGAAAGCCTGCTCTCCAGCCCCAGGCCCAGGGAGGGCAGCCTCGCAAGACAGAAATCCATGGGAGAGCAGCCGATGACCACGGAGAAAACTGCGGCCCCCACGGCCACCCCGGCTGGCTGCACCGGGTGCTCCTGCACCCCCCTGGGCGGTGTCCACCGAAGGCCAAGGAGAGACAGCCCTCCCTGCCAGCCCCCACGGCGTCAGAGGACAGAGGCAAAAAAGCACAAGAGAAGGCATTCCACAGCGCTCACCATGAGGGAAATGCTGACTGAAATCGCAGTGCACTAGTACTATCCACTCACCTGCGGCTAAAGTAAAACCACCACGGAAAGCTACAGAGAATGTGCAGAAACCCGCTCGTCGCCGGGGAGCGCAAGACGGTGCAGCCGCTCTGCTGTCCGGCGACGGCGTTAAACCCGAACACGCAACTACGAAGCAACGCACTGATCCCGAAGAAATGAAGGTTCTGTTCCCACGAAACCCGGCCCGTGCACGTGCGCAGCAGCTGCATCCGTCACCACCCCAAAGCGGACAATGCCAGGCGTCCTGCAGCGTACGGGATGCGACGCACTGTGGCACGCCCGTCCTGTGCAAAGAACACGCTCAGCAATAAAAAGAAACGCCGACCACACGCGAGGACCGCGAGGGCCTCCGGGAAGATGTGAGAAGGTTACACGGGGTGCGATGCCATTTACAGAACGTCCCTGAGAAGACACAATGACGAAGTGCAGGGCAGACTAGGGGAGTGGGCGTGGCTGTGACGGGGAACCCGAGGGTCCTGATGCAGATGAGCTGTCCGGACCTGGGCCGTGCTGGCCGTGCCGGTGTCGACTTCCTGGTCGTGAGGCTGCACCATGATCGTGCAAGGCACGAGTCACCTCTGGGGGACACTTGGTAAAGAGCGCCGAGGGTCTCTGTCACCCTGTGTGACTCTACAACGAACCCAAAGGCTTATTCACCAATCAGTAACCGCCATCGACGACTTTCTCTCACACCGAGTATGTTTAAACTGGGAGAGCTGGGACTCCAGAATCATCTTAAGGACAAGGGCACCTGTGGTCTCACTCAGCACGCAGTGTAACCTTCTCTCGGTAACGTCCGTGTAGGGAGCGCAAGCTCGTGAAACGCCTGACTTGCCACGGAAACATGCGACACACCTTTGGCACATATTCTCAAAGAAAACCAAATCCCCGGTTTGGCTAAGTCCAAGGATACACAAGGGTCACGGTTCGCTGTCGGGCTGCGACGCGTGGCCTGGAACCCACACAGGAAGGACAGAGCACCAGAAACGGCAGGACGCGCTTCTGCGCAGGACTGTGCCTGCAGTGCCTCTGTCGCCATGACTGCAGGTCCTGCCATCACACAGCTCTGCACTTCTGGGGGCGTCAACCCCAGCACCCCGCCCTGACAGCAGGTGCAACCAGACATGCTGCCAAGACCAGCCTCCTTCCCAGCCCCAGGCCCACAGATGCCACGGCCCACAGGACAGGCCCCCGGGGGCCACTCGCACACCCAGACATGTCCTCCTCCTGACTGTCCCCACCCCCCGGAGGCCACTGTCTGCTGCACCATGCCCTCACCTTCGCCTCCTACATATGAGCAGACAAAGTATTAAAAACCCACACACAAATGATACCGCCAAGCTCGGAATGGGGGTGACCTCTGAGGAGCGAGGGCAGGAGGGGAATGGGACAGACAAGGGGGTTGACAAAGGCATGCCCACGATGTTCCTTTCTCAGGCTGGGAAGTACACACTGTTGTTCACTGTGTTACTTTTTGAATGCCTGAAATATTTAATGATTTTTTAAATGTTAAATGTTTTGGCACAAAAATACGATAAAACGCCCAAGCCAGAACTAGAGGCACACATGGTACATCTTGTACTTATACTTTATTGCATTTATATACGCACGTGTACATGCATAGCTTATTGTATGCATAAGTTTATCGTTTGCCTTCTACTTATAGTTAGCCTTGCAGAAGGGAACGGGTCGGCCTGAAGCCATGCCAGCAGACAGATTCCGCTAGCAGACCCGAGGGAAACCTCGGGAGCCGACGCGTGGTGTTCACGCACGCGTTCATTCGCTCAGCACACACAGCCCTCCTCCAGGCTCTCCCGTGGCAGGACACACACCCGGCAGGCTCTGCTAGCTGCCATGCGTTTTGTGGCAGACACAACTGTGTCTCATTTGCCTCTCAAATTTCTTATCCTGGAGTCGATTCCTGAATGCTAAGGAGCTGGCTGAGTGTGTGAAAACACGGCGGATGCTCTCTGCAGGGAGGAAGGGGGAGGTACTGGCTGGACCACTGCGAAGGAAGCTCTCAGAGACCAACAAAAACCCTCTCCCCCAACACACCTCCCCCCTCTGAAATCACTGGGGTGGCCGCCAGCAGAGGCCAAGCCCGAAACCTGGACACTTCCTTTCTAAGGACCCTCAAAGCACACAGAGGTATGTGTCCTGCTGCTCAAAGGACACGCCAGCTCAGCAAGCCTCAGCGAGGGCGCACAGGTGTGGCAGGGAGGGGTCGTACACAGACAGCACAGCGGTTACAACAGACGGAGAGCCACAGGTGCAAATGACCCATCTCTCCAGCCTCAGCTTCTTAACCTGCAAGACGGGCACCAGTGCCTGCCCTTCGGGTCACTACCAGGGTGAAGGTTACAGGCCACTGTTGCTGCCAGCAGTGGAAGCTGTCCCCTGCCGTCTTCCAGGCCGGCTCAGGTCAGGGCATACGAGACGACACAGGGGAGCCAACGGCCGGCTCCCCAGATGCTCCTGCAGCGAGATGGCACAGTCACAGCAGACCCCCGGGCTCAGGCAGGACACGGAGCAGTCCATGTAGGCATCTGGTCAGCACCTGCCTGAAGCCCCATCTGAGTGTCACCACTTCCACAGCAGTGTGAATAGGGAGCGAGCGCTCCACCTGGCCAGGTTACGTCCAGGCGCCTCCGTGCTGGTTTTGGGGATCGGGGGCGAGATTTCTCTAGTGACAAGGTTCAGACAACGAGAATTCATCACGGAGCAGCTCACCCAGCCTGCAGGCTTTCTGTATGGCCAGGCAGAGACCAAGGATGTTTCTAGCATGTGGGTGAATTCACAGCACCAAGCCTATGGTTTTAGAAATCCCAGCCTTCAACTTGTAAGAGATACAAGACAAAAGTCGGCCCCCTACAGAGGCTGACGAGTACGACTCCTCTCACTCACCTCATCTGCGAGGCTTAGTCTAGCGTCCCCTCCACAGCTTCCCAGGCCATTCGCCACCTCTCACACTTTCCAGCTGCTCGAAACGTGCCAAAATCAAAACAGCCCGGCGAAAACAAAACTTGAGTTTAAAGTCGACAGGCAAGAGCCCATGGACCCCCAAAGCAGACCAGAGACGCTGGAGCCACAAACCAGCCCCGCGCAGGTCACCCACGGACCAAGCGAGGGACAAAGGGACAGGGCAGGATCAGGAACCTGAAAACGCTATCCTAAATATAGCTCCCCGGCCTGCGGGGCACGGAAAGGTGGCCAAGAACAAGCATCTGGCAGGCTCGGTGACTTCTGTCACTTCCTGTTACTCACAGCCTGCTGTTCAGACGCCGCCCGGAATGCTGGGCCTGCTGCCTGGGGATCCCTACCCTGAAGCCCCCTGACACACAGACTATTCAAAACAGCTGGATGTGCGTAGACAACGGACTTCCCGCGGAGGGCCATGTGACACACAAAAGCAGACACCAGGCCAACAAGCCCCTGGAGGTCCCTGCGCAAGAGCTGCCCCAGGATGCAGGTCTAGGCCTCCGGGCACTCAGCTCTGCCTGCTGCCTGACCCCCGGAGGGGCGCCCAGGCCCAAGCGGCTGAGGGGACCCTCCCTCCAGTGTCGGGGCAAATGGGGGGGTCACCACCATCACAGCGATCGACCCGCCCGGGGACCCAGAGCCACAGTGGAAGCCAAGGACCTGCTGCCCCGCCCCGCCCCGCCCCACGGCCAACCCTCCCGAGGGCACCTACAGGCCACCAGGAACGCGGAATGCCCAGGCCGGGAGCAGAGCCAGCTGGGCCGGAGGATAAAATCACATGCAATCTATCGGAAGACAGATTTTTAAAAAGGAACAAAAAGTAAATAAAATGAAGCAAAAAGTAAAATACCTAAAACTGAAATGTGACAAACATATCTGGGTCATTCATTCATCGACTCGGTATTTCAAAAACACCTGTCCCGGGGATGGGGGAAGGCAGAGAGCCCCTGGGGGGCAGGACCCCTCAGGTGTGGAGATGGAGCCCCAGAGGGCGCTTCCCCACGGGCGGGCAGGAAACAGGAAACCATGCAGAAAGCAAAATACAAACAAAACCTGGCATGTTTCAAGAGCAAAACACGAGAAATAAGTAAAATCTTCCCAAACTGGGGAATGGTGAAATAAATGATGACACGATGATACAGTGGGATGCCTTACAGCCAGTTTTTTAAAGGACAGTGAGAATGTATATTATGGACACAGAGTTCATAAGGTAACAAATTTTAAAAGTTGCAGATCTGTACGTGTATAATTGATCCCCCTGTTTGTAAAACTAAACTATATTTACCAATGTGTACTCCTAATATTATCTGTCTATACCAGGGTTTTTCTACCTCAGCACTACTGTCATTTGGGGCCAAATAATGCTTTGTTGTCCCCACAACATGGCAGGATGCAGAGCCGCAGCCTGGAGATGCCAGCAGCATGCGCTCCGACCTCCCACTTCCCTCCCAGGTGTCACAACCCAAAACATCTCTGCCTGCCAAGCGTCCCATTCCGTGGGCTGACCTCACTCCCCCACCCCCTCATCCACCCATGTTTAAAAACCACGGGTCTCTATAACAGTGTTTATAACAGGATTTCAGGGATAAGACTTGAGAGTGTTTTTTGTTTGTTTTAGTTACTTATTCATTACCGAACATGTTATTTGTATTTTTAAAAGATAATTTAAAATATCTCAGCATTGGTAAAACATGACAAGTGTTTTTGCTATAAGGAGATATCTGAGTTGTTACACACCCTCACAATCTATAAAAGTACATAATAAAAATGACAAATGTCATAGGAAAGGATGAGCTCAGCGGACCACTCAAAACCTATGCAACTCTGTAACCAAACAACAAATAAAAGCAACTCTAATAAAGACACCAGGATATAAGGAAATGCTACAGTAGGTATCGAACTTTACCTTCTAAAACCGTGAAGCAGCCCAATGGGTGGCGGGCACTACACAGAGTTACGGAGCTCCGTGCGACATGCACAGAGATCTGGGACACCATGAGCAAGTCCAAGGCAGAGCCCCGAAGGCATCCCGCCCAGGGCTGAGCTCCCTCCCGCAGGCCGCCTGGGCCTGCAGCTGCTGTTCGGGAAACACAGGGCAGCAGACAGGACTCGCTGTATCTGCCTCTCGGCTATCCCATGAGCACGATAGGCTCCGAGTCGAGTTCAAGCGCCTAGGGTCACTCCTAGTGATCATGACCTCTACATCAAAGGACCCTGGCTGTGGGTCCTGACGGGACATGGGATGGAGAGAGCGGGGCAATCTTGAACCCGGCCTCCACCAGGCTGTCGTAACTTACCGTTTTTTCTCTGGCAGGGCTTCGGGGAACCCTGCACACACCGAGTCCCTTAGAGTAGCAAGTATCCATCCATACCGAACGGGGAAGGGAGGGGTTCACGAGCAACCCCTGCGGTCCGAGGTCAGCCCTGCGCTCTTCTGACCACGGAAGGTCACGCTGACTGGCGGTTAAGACATCCCAGAGCGAAGTGGCCCCGCGGAAGACACCTGCATCTGCTGACTCGGCGCTGCCCTGCCTCGGCGGTGCCCACCCCGGGACAGCCCTGGACACGCCTTTGCTGCTGAGCTGCTCTCAGGGCTGCTAGCGTGCCCAGCACTCCAGGGGTCAAGGGAACCACAGACCAGCTACCAGGCAGCACACTGTGCAGCCAGAAAACAGACGAAGCATCCAAGGGGAAAGCAGGTGTACACAGGATTTATGAACGGGCGCATTTATGTTTATATTACAGGAACAAAGGAGGGAGGGAGGGAGGGTGATTTACAGGACAGGACACCCAGCCTGGAGAAGTCCAAGTTTACCTTTCAGGTGGTAGGACTGAGGGATTTTTTTCTTTTCTTTCTCATGTTCTGTATTTTCTAAATTTTCTACAGTAAAAATCGTTTTTAAAATGTATCCTTTTTACCCCCTACAAAATCAACATCTGGGACAAAACACTACTAGCTGCCAACACAAGCAGCATTTCCCCTGCTTCCCTCCAAACGGACCTGCGCTCCGGATGGTCTCGGGGGAGGCGGGGCTGGCACAGCGCACCTCCCGGCATCCCTGCAGCCAGCATCCCTGCAGCCGGCGCATCCCCGAGGGCTCCTGGGAACATTCTGAGAGGATGGAGCCCCGCCCAGCCCACCTCCTCCCCGTGGCCCCCGCAGCAGGCACCTGCCCCCACGAGGGGGCCCTGGGAGGGAAGCCTGAGATCCTGGTGGCCCGACGCTGCTGCCCCGGGCTTTTCCCAGGAGAAACAAACCTCCACCGTTTTTAAGCCGCTGTCACCCGGGTTTTCTGTTAAACACCCCAAACCTCATCTTCATGGAGACGCCGTCCTCATCTCACACAGAGAAAACGGAGGCACAGAAATGGAGTCTCCTTTACCCTCGAGGTCAACCACCTGCCTTTCTCAGATAAGAACCGAAAACTCTCAGCTCAAACGGGCAGCAACGCCAAGGGCGCCTGCTAACGGTGAGGCCGAAGTAACAATGCCACAACCCAAACCTGTGACCCCGGCCAGCGCGGCATGCACTCCGGCCTGCCACTCGCTCTTAATAAATAAATACAGTGTTGCTGGAGCACGCATCCTTACATAGTGTCCTGGCTGCTCCATACGGCCCGAGAGAGCCCAGAGCCCACCACGCCAGAACCATCGGGACGTCGGCAGAGGCGTGGTGCTCACCTGACACGAGGACCAGCGAACACCCCTCAGAGGAGCACGAGGCCATGAGACGTGGCTGCTGCATGAGAGAGGGCACCTGCACCTCGTCTGCTTCCGGCTCCACAAAGGAGGGGTCTCCAGTCCGTTCCCAGGGGATCCCTGACTGCCTGGCAGGTAGGACATGCTCAACAGATACTCACGGATTGGAACTCTTCTCATTTACAAAAGGGACACCTATGAAAACTGGTCGTGTATACTTACCTTACTATGCAATTGAGAATCAAAAACCTCACAAAAGTGAAAAGCAACCACATACAGTACAATCATATATACGTCACATAACTCCCCCTAATACACCTCTATTTCACAGGGCCTATGTCAACGGAGTCCACCCTGCAGACTAAGGGGTCCCACGCTCTCCTACGTCACCGTGATTCGGTCTGGGAGCCAGACTGGGACCACGCCCCACCCACGCTGAGGCCACACCGCCACCTGGGCGAGGGTGCTCTCCAGGTTTGCGCCCGGAAAAGAGCCGGGCAGCAGACGCGGAATCCGAGGTGTGGGTCCTGCAGCCCCTCACTGCTCCCTCAGGCGGGGCCCCTGGTGCTGAGAGGGCCTCAGCTCTCCCCGGCGATCCACCACGCAAGATGAGAGGGCAGTCACCTCCTCTCCCCAGATCCAAGTCTAAGGAACAGCATCTCCAGACATGTGACTGTCACGTTAAAACACACACCACGTCGTGAAGGTGTTCATGGTGGACGGCTGTGAAGCAAAGCTCCAGGGAGACGAGGATGTCTGGATCTGAGCCCTTTCTCCTCAGATCACAGCTGTCGCATGGTCCCACTCAGGTCCAGCCAGACAGTGCAGCCACCAACCCTCCCATGTGCCCGTAACTGGACGACCATTTGTTCCACCTCCGTTTCACACACTGGGGAATGGACACCCAGAGAGGAGGACAGGGGACTCCCCAAGGCCACACTGCTCGTAGGGGGCAGAGCCAAGGCCTGAAGACAGTGGCCAACTCCTTGCGTGCTGGGCACACAGTGGCGCCTGGAGCCCCTCTTCGAAGGGTGGAGCGCCTGCCCGAGGACACCCACAGTGTGGGGGCCGTGAGTGCCAGCCCATGTATGCAGCATGGGAGGCCGTGTCGCTCAAATCTCGACCCGTGAGGAACACGGCTGTGGTCCTCAGCTCCCGGCTCTGACGAGGGGGCCCGGGATCCCCTACCCAGCCTCTGCAGTGGCTGCAGGTGCACAAAGACCCAGCCACTAAGATGAAACATGGGGGGCACTAGACCCCTCACAGATGCTGGTGACCTGAACAAGGTACAGAGCCACAGCGGTCACGTCCTCTCAGAGATGGCCAGTCCCAGCCCACACCTGCCGGTCCTCTAACTCCCCGGGGGACTAAGGTACTCCCTCAGGGGCCGTCATTGCTAAGTGACCCAGGAAAGGGGGTCTGAGAGCACATTTCTACTCAGGCTAGGGGGCCACACTCAAGGTCACTGCCTTTCCGATAACCCTCTTCATCTATGAACACCTACTCCAAGCCTCACCTCATCCCTGTCCTCTGACAGGGCATTCCTGGACTCCACTGGTATTTCAAGAATATTTAAAGAAAAATGAAGTCATTCCAAGCACAGGAGTTAACGTTTTGAAGAACTAAAACAGAACAGATGGCACTTTTTTTTACCCCTAGAAAACCCTGACTCTGAAGGCCTGCCCACCAGGGCTGTGGACAAACCACCAGATACCTGAACAGCCGCAGTGGGAGGCCGTGGTGAGTGGGTCGGCCAAGGCCCGCTGGCCTGACTTAGGAGCCCCCTCCCTTTGTCATGGCGCCGCTATGACAGTCCCGTTTGGATGGAGGAGACAAAAAAGCTCTCCACAGATGGCAAGAGACAGAGACACAGCAACAACAAACCAATTAATCCAACAAATGTTTACAGAACGCCTACTCTGTGCCAGGCGCGGCTCTGGGGTGCTAGGACGAAGGGACAGTCAACGAGCCCCAGGACACCCCTTCTCTCAAGACGCTGAGCCCTCTCCCTCCAACAAACAGAAACTGGTACGTAAAATGTCGAGGCAGACATAAGAAACAAAAAATCTGAAGACCTTATTTCATTAAAAATTGTAATTCATTATCAAAAAAATGTCAAAGGTATATCAAAAACCTTCCCCTGAAAAACTCTACACTCATATAGTTCCACCGGTAAATGTGAGCACAATTTTGAGAAATAACACCAAACTTTATCAGAAAATAGAGGGGGGAACCATAACTCTCCCTATTTTGTCATGCCGGTTTAACCTAAGTACCAAAACGTGATAAAGACAAAAAAATAAAAATAAAAAGCAATATCTTTCATGGATATAGATGTAAAAATCCTTAACAAAACAACAGCAAACTGAATCCAGTAATGAATAAAATAATAATACATCATGAGGAAATAGGGTTGTCTCAGGAATGCAAGGTTGGTCTAACATGTGAACGTCAACCAATTTAATTTGTCCTTTTAACAAAATAAAGGAGAAAAACCATGTGATCACTTCAGTACATGCAAACAAGTATCTGATAAAGAGTCAACACGCATTCATAATAAAAATTCTCAGCAACCAAGAAAATCCTCTCACTGATAAAGCGTACCTACAAAAAGCTGAATTGAAAAGCTGAATTGTTTCCTATTAAGATGGGAAGAAACGAAAGGATTACAGCTTTCACGACTTCTATCCAATACGGTACAAGAGGCAAGAAAAATAAGACATTTGGTTCAGAAAGCAGTAAGGCCGTCTACTTGCAGATGCTATGGTATGGACTATTTATGTAAAAATTTCTGGGGAATCTACAAAACTACTACTAGAACTGAAGTTGTTTTCCAAGGTCACAAAATCATTATATTATTATATGTTTGCAGTAAACACTTGGAAAATAACTTTTTAAAATTTCATTTAACAGGGGAAAAAAACTATATAGGAACGAATCTAATTAACAACATTAATGACCTCTACATTGAAAACTATAAAACTGTGCTGAGAGAAATTTCAAAAGAGTTAAATAAATACTGAGACAAATCACATTCGTGGAACAACTCAACGCTATTAAGATTTCAGTTCTCTACAAACTGATTTATAGATTCAATGCAATTCCAAACAAGATTCTAGGAGGCCCTTTTCTGTAGAAAACGACAAGTTAATTTAAAATTCCTATGAAAATGTCGAAGATTTAAAATAATCAAAACAAGTTTGAGAAAGAACAAAGTTAGGAGGACTTGCCCTGTCTCATCTCAGTGCTTACTGTTGAGTTGCAGTACTGAAGAAAGTGCGGTATTCGGGTAAGTGTAGACATACAGAAGAAAGCCCGGAAGTAGACCGGAAGTAGACTCACAAATATATGGCCAAACTGACCTGTGACAAAGGGGTCAAGGTAATTCAATGGAGAAAGGAAAGTCTCTTCAACAAAGGCCAGAATCTTTCAACCACTGAACGATTAGAAAAGCTGAACATCCACATGGCAAAAAAATGAGTATGAATCCATACCTCACATTACACACAAAAATTAATTGTACATCAATCATAATCCTAACTGCAAAACTTAAAACGACAAAACTTCCAGAAAAAGCTGAGGTAGAAAAAAGTTTCCTGGATAGGACACAAGAAGCATGAACCATAAAGAAAAACACTGATAATTTCAATTTCACCAAAAAGAAAGACCCTGCTCTTTCTAAAGATGCCATTTAAGAAAAAATAAATAAAAAGGCAAGCCACAGACACATATATCACAGAGGACTTATATCCAGAATATGTAAATAATTCTTACAATTCAACAATTTAAAGACAAATGATTCAATACAAAAATGGACAAATGATTCTACCACATGCTTCACAAAGAAAGACAAATGGCCAGTAAGTACATGAAAAATGCTGATTTCATGTGTCATCAGGGAAATGGAAATTAAAACCACAATGAGCTACCACTACACATCTATCAGGGCATGTAACATAAAAAGTCACACAGGGTGTGCGAACGGGCAGTGCCCTGGACACCAAGTGCTGGTGACGGTGTGGAGCCCCTGGAACTCACACACTGCTGGTGGAAATGCAAAGTTCTCGGCACTTCAAGAAAAGTTGAGCAGTTTCTTAAGAAGTTAAGCGTATGCTTATCTATATGACCCAGCGACCAACTCTGCTACCAGGTAGTCCAGCCCACGGGAAATGAAAACACACACCCACACAAAGGCTTGTACGTGAGTGCTCACGGCAGCTTTATCTGAAACAGCTCAAAACTAGAAGCAGCTCAAATACCTACCGACAGGTATAAGGATCGACAGATTGTGGAAAGGGAATATATTACTGATACACCTACATGGAAAATTTCAAAATCATTATGCTGAGCCAAAGAAGCCATATATTAAAAAAAAAGAAAAAAATAAGACATACTACCATTATTCAATTTACGTAGAACTCTAAAAAATGCACACTAATCTACAAAGACAGAAAACAGACCCACGTTTGCCTGGGACAGGTGCAGAGAGAAGACAGATGGTCAGCAAACGTTCGGGGTGACAGAAATGTCTGCTGTCCTGACTGCGGTGACAGTTTCAGCAGGTAGGTGTGGATGGGAGGTTATGTGTATGTGACCTTATCAGGCTGTACACTAGTGCAGCAATTATGCCTCAGTTAAGTCATAAAAATATTTCTAATGTTAGCATATCTTAGTGCGCTGGAACATTCTTTAAAGGACAGGGTGAACTTTTCTCTGGATGTCTACGGTGACCCTGTCATTTATCTCCAGGAAACTTGTGCAAGCGAAAGGAGGCGCTAAAAACCATTACGGGCGTCAGCTCACCTCCAACAGGGGGTGTGCACTGGCAGCGCTACGGCTCCGCGAACCACACACACCCGCTCCATCTCTGCTGTGATTGAGGCTTCTTGCATTCAACACACCGTGACGTTCACTCCTCACGAGACAGAGCCAGAGCTGGCAACAGCCTCAAGGATCAGCTATGCCTGGGGCCCTGGTTCCCAGAGGACGGCAGGGCAGTTGTCAAGTCTCCTGCCCCAAGGTCAGTGTCCCTCCAACCCTTGCATAAGACAGACAGGGACCACCGGCACCCCTATTTCCAAACGTCTAATGACTCCGACCCACCCTCTTCAGACCTTTGCAGCCAGTGAAGGCTGCAGCGAGGGTGGCGCCTGACACTAACCAGCTCCGCCTGCACGCGCCCCGGCAGGGACGGGCAGCACTCCCAGCACCGGGCACTCCCGCCTTATCTGGGCACGCTGCGCTGCGCTGCGCTGAGGTCTTGAGGTCTCGCTAAACATCCTGTAGGGAACTGGTCCAGCAGCTCCCACGGTCCTCCCCCAGTCAGAAAGAGAGAAAGGAAAAAGGCAGGAGGGGGAGGGTCACATGTTTCATCTTTGAGTTTACACTGCAAACCAGGTGCTTCGCTGGGGGTGGGGGGCGGGGGACAGCTGGGTCACAAACAGCAGGGCCTCCCCTCCACAGCGCAGGGTATCATCTTAATTTGATTTGTTTCAAGGAAATAAAAAAGATCCCCGAAGTACCAGGTCCTTCTGGGACAGAATGGCACCATCGTCTTACAGAATGACCCCGTTTTCCCCACTTTCAAGGAGAATAGCAGACAGGCAGGCCGTGGCCCAGCCGCTGGGCAAAGACGGGCTGCGGCTGCTCATTTCCGAGACACCCAAAGAAAAGCCTCAACAAGATGCACGCACCTTCCCCGCTTTCTCTTTTCTCGTTACAGAAGTGCTTTAGTCAAACTACAGCCTCTCAACGGTCCGCTTCTGTTTTTGTTTCCTCCGTCGTCTGTTAAAGACTGGAAACGTGAACGATTCTCACACACACACACACACACCAGCATTGTGCAAACAGCTTAGACTTCACCAATGTCCCTACTCTGTAATGACACACAGCCAGACAAGTCACAGCGTCTGCTCCCACCCCCAATTCTAAATATACTTCACACACACAATTGGTTCCACCGTCACCAGCCATGCTGCCAGCAGCAGGCAAGTGTCCTCTGTCCGCCTGCCTGGCACAACGGTCGACCCGAACCCCGGGTGCTCACATGGAGGCCCTGGCTCTTCGGACCACCTGTGCCACAGAAGCAGGTGCTGCCCTCTGCAAAGCCCCACGCTGAGCAAACACACAGCCACCAATTTGGCCCAAGGCCCGCTTCTTGCAACTGAGAGCAGAGTGGATTATAAAGCACGGAATTCGCTGGATGAACTTCCTTCTGCAGCTGCCCTTCCGGTCCCGCTCCGCGGTCCAGGGCGTGTTAACAATCGCAGCATTTAATGCACTGAGCAGCTAAGAGCCAGGTGCTTGCCCCACCACCACGGGCGAGGCAGCGCTGCCCACACTGTGCCCATGGAGGCATAAAGCAGCCCCCATGGCTGACAGCCGGCACGGCCGGGACGGACCTCAGGTCAGGGTCCCCTGGAGCCCACCCAGCGTGTGAGCAGGCACTGGTGGGCTCGCCCGTGGCAGGGAGCCCGAACAGCAGGTGTCACCCTGATGGGGGGCTTCCGCCTGGCAGGGCTTCCAGCACAGGACGACCGCGGGGCAGCCCGACCCATGGGTACGACTCTCCCCACGCCAGATCCGGGCCCACGATCGCAGAGAGCGGGGACAGTTTTTCCATGCAAGGAAATCTGCCAGTTATATATTTAGCTTTTCCTCTCTCTAAGCCAAAGTGACTGGCGTAGGGGTTGTGTCCAGGAAATATCTGTTCTCCAAACAAGCTGAGAAGGAAGGCCGATGTGGAAACCTGGATAAAGGTCACGGCTGCTCACCGAAGGAACGGCCCTGCCCGCCCCACAGAGTGACATCTGCTGGGAACGGATGAGAAACTCAGGCCCACGGACTCACCCTATGCAGGCCTACTAAGGTCTTTTGCAGTCCTACTAAGGGCTGTCGTTCGTTTAACAGACACGAGTGCCTGTTGGATTTAAAACAACTAGAAATATTACTTAAGCCACGACAGGGCTTCCTTTTTATTTAGAATTATCAGGCTGTAACTGATAAACACAGAAAAATAAGATAAAATGTAAAGGAAAACCCAATGTGATTAAATGCAAAGGCATTTTATATTTTTCATCATATTCGGTTTTCTTTACATTTCCTTTTTCCTGTGTTCAGCAGTTACTGCCTGCTTACCTCCTGAGGATGAAAACTCTCTGGGATAGTTACTCTGCAGCTGCTGCTTTGTTACACTGTCTAGAAACTGACTTCATTCAAAAATCCTTCAGCATCCCTATAAATCAGAGGAACTGCTAAGCGTCAGCAAGCTGACCCCTATTACTCTCCCCCTCTCCGTGCTGCGTGGCAGTGGAGATATAACCTAGGAAACATTTAGACGGCACTTCTTGCCACCCCAGTGACCTATGAGATGGATTCAGCATTGTTCCCATTTCACAGATGAGGTAACAGAGTCCTGGAAAGGTGAAGTCTCTTACCCAAAGTCACACAGCTGACAAAGAAGGCCATTTTTATAATATACCTCATGAAACTTCTAGATACTATAAAATATTTCAACATTACTTGAGGAAAATTATAAATACAGGCACGAAAAAATCACTCCTCTGGATGGTGCGGTTATTCTGACACGGCGTTTGAGGACAAGCATTAGAATGATGCTGGACTGAAGCTGGCTGGACCCCTATCCCATGAGCCATGTGACTAAGCAGAAGTGTCACACCACACTTTGGGGAAGTCAGGCCAGATCTCAATGAGGTGTTTTGCAGAAGCAGCCCTCGAAACACGTGCATCCTACATGAGATTGTAACTCGCATTCGATGAACACTGGAATGTATGTGCGTACACACACACACACACACACACCCTTTTTGTGCCATGAACCCCTTTGGGCAATTTTGAGAGGCCTATACACCCCTAGAATGTCTCTAAATGCAGAAAATGAAATACTTCGGATTGCAATGGAAACCAATTTTAATGAAATTTAGTCATTATCTACAGCCCCTTTAGAAAGTGGAGAGGACTCCATGAACCTATGACCCCTGCCAGGCAACACCCTTTCTTCTCTCTCCCTCTTCCCCATCTCCCAGGAGGTACGGGGGTGACTGGCACTCAGGCAGCCAACTCGGACCAGGAGAACCAAATCCCCGAAGGACCCAGAGGATCCTGTGGGACTGGCATGCTGACCAAGGACTGTCTTCTTCTGCATGGATGAGCAGAATTTTAACAAGTGTTCACGCCATTCTTTTTCTAGCATTTTTCCTACAAGCAGACGTAGTGGGTTGAACGATGACCTCCAGGAAGACACACTCACGTTGTAAGTCCCAGAACCTGTGCATATATATGAGCTTGTTTGGACAATGGGGTCTCTGCAGATGTAATTAAATACCTTGAGATGAAATCATCCGAGATTATCTGGGTGAGCCCTAAATCAATGACATGTGTCAGTGACAAGCGACAGAAGAGAAGACACAGGAGGAAGAGGGGGCCACATGAATACGGAGGCAGAGACTGGAGTGACACAACCACAAGCCAAGGAAAGCCCGGAGCCTCCAGACTCTGGAGGCGGCAGACAGAGAACCCCCCACGGGCCTGGGGCGCGCGGCCCTGCCAGCACCTGCACAGATCTCTGACCTCCAGAAGCGCGAGAAGGAATCTCTGCTGTGAGCCACATGGTAAATTGTCACAGCAGCCCCCGGCAACTAACAGAGCGGCCAATCTTATTTCTAACAGACGCATCTTCATGATAGATTTTCAAAATGTGTGATACTAAGAATTGAATATAAACTCCCTTCTGTGCATACAGCATTGAACACAGTGTCACGCAGAAGCAGCCCTTGACACATGTATGTCCTAGACTTAACTGTCATCCAGTTTATACTTTATTTATTTTCAATCCTCATTTATTTGGCCAATCCATATTTCTGAAATTTAAAAATACACCCAGGGCCTGTCCTTCACCGCATTTCGTTCTTATATGACGCCAGCAAGCATTCGCTCCTGGCTTTCTGCCCTCTGCCAGGCTCTTTCCGCGCCCAACCCCCTCACCCTTCACCCCAGGGTGCTCCAATTCCTGCATGTCCTCCTCTAGGCCATGTCGCCCGGGAACAGCAGATGTCCTGGCCACCTTCCTGCTCACGTTTCTCCCTCCACCAGCTCAGTCACTTACGCCAAGGTCCCTGGATCTGTCCAATTCCTCATCATCAAACCCAGCCCGGTCCTCTCTATGCCTTTATTACCAGTGACATGCTCACCAGAGACTCTGAGGGTTTAGGACACATTAAAGATCCAGTTAAGATCCATATAAATAATGTCAGCAGAAGCTGGAGCACAGAAGGACTCATGCCCAAAAATGAAGCTACAAACCAGAACCAGACCCGAATCAAACGGAGAAAGAAGTTTTATCTTCTCAACCCCAAGGGCAGGCGACAGAGGAGAAAGGGGATGAGAGAGGAGCCCAGGCTGCCCTCTCCGGGAAAACTACACCCTCTCCTGGGCAAGGGGGCCCAGCGCGGGAGCTGCCGTGCAGGGGCGACCACACTCACTTGCCCAGTGTCCCTCCTGTGACCTAAGAGGCTCACCCTCACAACAGCTTCCACAGGGAAAAACAGGCTCAGTCTCAAATACTTCAGGAATGAGTAAATGAAGTTTAAATGGTCATTTATGGCACATCTATCTTCACAACGAATCATGTGCAACGATAAAAGCGATCACGAGAGACGCATCATGTGAAAACGCTTATGGTGAAATAATAAAGCCAAAATATGAAATTACAGATACACTGACGTGTGCATAACACATGTAAAATTTAATATCTGTCTACCAAAAAAAAAAGTCTGACAGGAACATGAAGAAAGGAAACAGCTGCTGAGCTACTGTGGATCTTCTTCTTTTCTGTTTTAAATTTCCTCTAGAATCTTTATTATGATTTAAGCACTATGGGGCTCCGGTACCTGGGTGGCACTCCCTGCTGGTCTGTCACACAGACGAGTAGCCTGGAGACTAGTCTCTGATCGTGGCTGACACACTTCACACGCTGTTCTCGCTGCAGGAGACCCGTCCCCCATGTCCAGCTCCCATGGCCCCTTCTAGAAGCTTCCACTCCCCAGGCCGACCGAGATGCTTCTCTCACCACTCTCACAGGACTTTGTACCTTCTTCTATTACACGTGTCACAGAGCACTGTAATTATTTCTTTTCATGCCCAACAGGCTGTGAGCAGTCCCTGAGCGCAGGGAACGTGGTTTCCACCTGTCCCGCCTCAAGCATCCAGTAGAGGGTTGGCCACACCCCAGGATTGTTAAAGAAGAAACAACAAGTCCTTCTAAAACATGCAGTTTTTTCCCGATTGGTTTCTGCTTGATTTCAGCAATTAGGCTGCCAGCAGAAAGCCACATTTATTAAATTATTCCTATATTCTCCAGAGGTGAAGAAGAAAGTTTTCAAGCCGTCGAACTTGCTGGAAACACAGAGAGCGAGGAAGCCGGCCCCTCCCCAAGGCGCTCAGCAGAACCCAGAACATGCAGTCCTGGCACGCTCCTCGTCCTGCTCACGCCAGGACTCGAGGCGCCGGAAGCGGCAGCAGGTGCCCAGGCCACTTCTGCCTAGGGGAGGAAGGGCTCCAGGGAGTGAAACTTCCACCAAGAGCCACCGTCCTCCGCCAGGCGACATGGGTGTGACTATCTGACAATCCCCAGGTGCTCTGGGCTCCTTGCCCTCTGAGGGACAGAGGCCAGGACAAGGGCCAGGGCACAGGCCACGCCTGCCTGCCTGCACCGGCCTGGGCCTGCTTCCTGCGTCCATCAGGAGCACCTGGGTTGCCCTCACCTTCACGAAACTGAATCCGGCTGATCCTGCCTCCCTCAAAAGGGACAGAGCCTCTGACACTGGCCATCATGATGTCACCCTCGGAGGTACCTAAAATTGGCAGGAGCTGGCGACAGGCTCCTGGTGAAGGGGGCGAGCAGGGAGCCGCCTGAGCCCCGCCCTGCACAACCTGCCAGAGTGCCCTGTGCAGAGCTGCTTTCTGGAAGCATCTCCCACCCACCGCTCAGTACCACCGTTTTCCTCAACACAACACGGTCAGTGAACTCCCGAGTCAGGCAGAACAAGGAATAGCTGGTGACGAGGGCGTCCAACTGCCTGCAGCGCCCTGCTCTGCACCCAGCCTCTCCCTCACTGGGGCTCCCTCCGGCCTTCCCCACCTCTCACCGGGCCACACCTGTCACCTCCTCATGCGTGTCCTGGCCACTTCTTCCCTGCAGATCTAGTCTCCAGCAGCAGCCAGACTCCATTACAAATACCTGCCGTTACCCCCCCCACCCCTGCTTTAAAAATCCTAATGGCTTCTCAATACAAACTCCCCGCAGCCTGGAAAGTGCTCCCCACTCCCACCTCTGCCCCTCTGACAGGAACTGCGTCCACCCCAGATGCGTGGTATTGCTGGCCACGGCGCCCCCTCAGCCGTGGGAAGGACCCCCCCGACCCCCGCGGCCCCCAGCTATTTCCTTCAGAGCCTGCTGTTCCTGCGGCAGCTCATGACTCGCCTCCCCCTCGTACCACACACTGCGTCAAGGAAGGTCTGGCCCACGAGAGTATCCTGCTGTGTGAAATCAGTGAGAGACGGAGGGCCCGAGCTATCCTGGGGCCAGTGGTGACTAAGCCACTCTCTGACTAAGGGTTACGAGCACCTACTGTGTGCTGGCACTTGGGGAAAGCAGTGAACAGAACAGACAAAAACGCTTGCTCTCACGCATCATGTATTACAGCATTATAACAACAACAACAAAAAGAAAAACCATAAAACCGAACAGACGCAGAGAGTGACTCCCAGGAAGGGGTGGCGGGGGTGTGGGGCAGGGTGAGAACCGAGCTGGGCTGTGCCCCACTATTTTTGTTCCCGCTGCATTTCAAAGTATGCAATGACAATGAAGAAGGTGATGACATTTCACCACGTCTTTATTAAAACAGGACATGGGTTAAAAATGATGAAAGCACTGCCTTGGAGGAGTAAGTAAATAAAAGCCCTGAACTCCAACGACCTGCCATCCCTGCCTCGCTCCACCGCTCTAGGTGGCCACAGGCTGAGGGGTGGCTGTGAGAGAAGCCGGCACAGGATTGAAGACCGTGACTGAAATAAGTAAGCAAGCTCAGAGATGGACAGACTGGGGCTGGCGCAGAATCCAAAGTCAATGAAAGCATTCAGAAACCTAAGAGAAAACGGAGGCGCTCAAAGGAAAATCCTTCCCTGAGGCAGGGATCAACTACATTCAACAGAAAGCGTTTTGAAATATGTTCCCCATCAAACAAGAATAAGCCAGAATAAAAACAAAGTAAAAAGGACAGGAAAATTATGCTAGAATAGGGGTAAAAATCACAAGTAAATGCAATAAAGACAAAATTAAAACTTTAAGAAATAGAGAAAACCAACATAATAATGCAGAAGAACATGACAGACATGGAAGATAAAGAACCCTTCGCCCACGGTCCTACAGCTCCGGGCCCCCCGTTCTCTGTAATTGCTTTAACCAGCCTGCTGCTCTGGGGCAGAACCCTTGACACTGTCACCTGCCTCACCCCGGGCTGGGCTGAGGGCACCACCCTGCTCTGAACCGGAAGCCACCCTCTCCTATCACATCCCACACACCCTCCCCGTCTTCGTCCAGGTCACCTTCCACAATGCACCTGCGGTAAAACGTCCCAACACGGCAGATCTGGGCATGTCACCAAATGGAACTATTCAATGGCATTACAGGCTGACTAAATCCCAAGCGCCTTCTGTGGCCACCTGTGGTCTCCGCTCCGGCCTCGGCCGGCCACACGACCCTTCTTTCACTGCTCCTCACAGTCGTGCCACGGCCCCCGTCACAGGGCCTGTGCATGCCGGCCCCTCCAGCTGTCCCATCCTGAAGTACCTACAGACACAAGACACACATGCACGAACACGGCCACACCTGCCCACGTCTTCACACGGCAGTCTTCCCCGCCCCTCCCCCAGAGCAGGGGGGGGGGGGATGGAGCGCTCCTGACACTATCTGCCCTGTGCAGCCGTCCTTCCCGTCGCCTGTCTCTCTGTGGGCTTCGCTGAGCCCCCACCAGAGCACAAGCTTGGCGAGGAACGGCCTCTCCACCGGAACTTTCTCGCTGGGCATGGCGCTGGGCCCCAGGGAGGCACTCAACACATACAAGCAGAATCAATAAATGAACAAACAAGCAAAGCACACAAAGTACAAGACAAAGCACAGGAATCAGAATTATAGGGAAAAGAAAATATTTTTTACAGCCGGAAAGCCAAAACGAGGTCCCGAAGAGAGCAAGTTCACCACGCACCAGACAAGCCAGGACGCAAAAGCCAGTGTCGCACACGGCGAGGGGAATCCTGCGAGGTCTGGGCAGAGAGGAACATGATCTTCGCGACGGCAGCGGCATCACGGCTGGCTGCAGGCGCCTCCCCGCAACACCACGTGGAGAGCTGCGAGCGGCCGCAGCTCCCCGCGGACAAATACCCTATCTGACTCATCTGTGGAAGGCAGAACAGTTGACGTTATTTTTCTTCCTTGCTCTTCAAGCCCTTTTGTTTTCACTGATTGGCGGGGAACCACGGAGTAGCTGGTGAAGAAAAGCACAGAGCGGCGCATTCTGTGTGGCTGAACACCGTCGGGGACAAGCCTGACCGGAAAAAGGGCATCGCCATTTGGGCCGGCTATAGGCAGATGCGGCGTAAGAAAATGTATGAACTCTAGATGGGTAAAAAAGGGCAATTTCAAGTCAAACCATCAACAGATATAAACGCAAACGGTACGTACGTTGCTCGCAAATCGCAAGACAGAAGAGAGGTACCAGGGAAGCGGTGAACCAAGAAAGCGCGATGCAGGCGGCCACGAAACACAGGGGTCAGAGCGACGAGATCCTGACACGCAGGAAGTGCCTGATGTTCGCTACCACAAGCTAAGCGTTCCAGGCTGATATAAAACAAACTCTAACATACTGCTGAGAAGGATTACCTATAAACTAACAAGGAAAAACTGCAGAGAAACGTGAGGGCAGAAGAGAGAAGAAAGCATGTCGATTAAATTCTGAATAAAGGGAAAAAAGTACAGCCATATTAATATCAGACAGGACAGTTAGTGGCAAAGACTATTTAGTGTAAAAAAGATGTTACTGTATTAAACATAAATGATTATTCAATAATGAGGGGATTAACATTTATGAGCTTAAAAGAGCATCAAAAATGGGGACGGTGAAAATGGTTAGAAACACGAGACTCAAATGACAAATGTAATTGTCATGAAAGAATTAAGTCCTCATTATCCAGCAGATATTTTAAAGAATCATAAAAAAATCTGAGCCACAAATTTCATAAGTTGTGATAAAGATGAAACTTCATTTCCTAGGGCAAATACATCATCTTTCAGGTAAATGTATCTAAATGTATCAGGTAAATGTCTCTCACATTTTATGAGTGATCTTAACGTCAGATATTTACAATACTGTAAGAGTGACTAGATACAGAAAAAATTAAACTGCTGACAACTGTCGATTCATAAGTGGAAGCCAAAGAGGCTGACCAGAGCTTTTGGAAATACCATAGGACTGGTGGAAGAAAAAAAATAAATTCAGAGCCCAGCAGAGAATAAACACCTCACACATTTCAGCTTAAGCGGAATCTCACAGAAACAGAGCAAGTTCAAATACACCAGCCAATCAGAAAAGTAACACACATCCAGTCAGGTGTATCAGACTCTGCTGCTGCCTCGCCTACCTGCCGGAAGCAAAGTAAACCCTCTCTGAAGGAAGCCATCATCACCCTGAGCCGAACATCATCTTGACAATTCTTCTGACAATGTCTGTCAACAAAAAGTAACAGGAGTACCAGGAGGAAAGACTACAGGGAAAAAAGCCAAGAGGAAAACTAGACAAGAGAAAAAGACACACAGAGGAATCAGATATACTAAGTTTTCAGACACAGATTTTAAAATAAATACATTTAATATGGGAACTTTGGCAAGGAACTAGAAACTTTTAAAAGCAAAGATTCTAAGCTGAAAGATACAATAATGGACATTTAAATCTCAATAGATAGATTTTATAACAGACAAGAAAGACCTGAAGAGCACCAGAAAAAAAGACAGCAATAATAAAAGAACCAGAATAAAAAGAGTAGAAAATATTTTTTAAAGAGTGTAAGAAACATATGGAAGACTGTGAAAAGATCTAACAAACCAGTCCCAGAATAAGAGAAAAAGATTAATGGATAGAAGCAATACTTAGAGATAAGAACCAAAACATTTCCAAAACTGACACCAGAAGGGACGTACTTAAATCCACAAAGTTCACAAGTGCTAGAAACACTAAGCGTGATAAATACAAAAAAACCATACCTGGAAAAATCAGAGTAAAACAGCTCAATGCCAAAAAAGAAAAAGGAAAAGAAATCTTAAAAGTAGTGGTGAGGAGAGTTTGTTGCCATCCCTGGAGCAACAATAAGAGTGATAAGTTACTTTTAATAGAAATAATGGAAACTATAATACAATGGAGTGACATTTTTAGATTACTGGAAAATAAAAATTGCCAAGCCAGAATTGTGTACCAAGCAAAAAAACCTTCAGAAGGTGAAATCAAGGTATTTTCAAACAAAAATAGAAATGTGTACTACAGAAATATTGGAGGGAGTTTTTCAGACAAAAATATTACCCCAAATGGATCTGAGAAATACAGAAAGAAAGAGCAAAAAAAGTACATGTATCCATTATAAATGTAGGTTGCTAATAATGTCCTACAAATTTCAAATATGTGTAATATTTAAAATATACAACAAACCAGCAGAAAGGCAGAGGTGAGTACAGAGTTTATTTTAAAGTAACACAAATTAATTGTAATTTCAACTATAATTTCAAAAGCAATTAAGAGTACAGAGAATTTAAATGCTTTAAGACCTTACATTGTCTGGGACACACTAAAAGTACTAATCTACATTAGAATTTAAGTTAAGGGTGTATTTTGTAATCTGTAAAATATCCTCTATGAAATAAGCTAAAAGAGACAGGAAAAGGAAATAATCACCATCCATTTAAGAAGGTGTGAAAAAATATAAAAGGTGAGACAAAGAGAAAACAAGTAATAATATGTTAAATGTATACCTAAGTACAAGAGTATCAAACCAAATATAGGTTTAATATAATCCAGTCGAAGACATAATCCGATTAAACAGGACAATTTTAAACCATACAACTATATGCTACTTATAGGAGTCACATATTAAATATAAAGGTTGAAAGTAAAAAGATGGAAATTGACCATTATATACAATAACTAGCGAAGACAAAGCTGCTGTAGCTACAGTAACTTTAAAGAGAAAAAAAAAAAATTAAGATACCAAAGGGTATTTCATAATAAAAGGGCCAATCTAGCAAGAATATAAAATAACTCTAACTCTGTATGGACTTAAATAATAACCCTCCAAACATAAAAAGCAAAAATTAAAAAAAATAAAAATAAAAAAAAGTAAGCCCACAAATCATAAATTTTAATAAATCTCAATAACTAGCAGGACAAGCAGAAAAACAAATTGTAGGTTATAGAAGATTTGAGAAAAAGGACTGAACTTCTGTCCCAGTCAACTGCGTTTAAGAACAACCTAATCCAGGTTCTGCTCAAATGCTCATGGAACCTTTATAAAAACCGATGGGTCATAAAGTCTCAGTAATTCCCAGGGGCTGAACTCACAGAGCACATCCTCTGGTCACAGGAAGATGAAGGTGGAGCTCAGTAACAACGCAACCAGAAATGCAACCAGAAAAAAATCCGCAAGTGGCATGAAATTAGGAAATACAGCAAACAGAATCAGACACAAAAGAATATACGGATGAGTCCATTTACACGAAACACCTAAAACAGCCCAAACTCATCCACAGGACTGAAGTCAGGACAGTGGTTACATTCTGGGGGGTGGGGGGTGCAGGGGGTAAGTAGTGACCGGGAGAGACCTGGGACCTGGATGTGTCATCACTTGACCTGAGCGGTGGTTACACATCAAGATCTGTACTTATATTTATGCACTTGTTGGTATGGAAGTCTTATTTCAATTTAAAAATGTATTTAAAATATATAAAATTTCAGTAAGAAGGAAATGCTGCTTTAACAAAACACTTTGAAAAGTTTGGTAGTAAAAATATACCTTCAGCACAAATTTGTAAATTTTGTGATGAGAAGGCTGAAAATAATTTTAGAACACATTAGATAATGGAAAAAAAAAGAAATATAAATAAATAAAAGAAAAAGGAGAAGCATCTTTACTTGGTAACTTCAGCCCACTGTTATGTAATCCAGTTTAAAAAAAAAGACAAACCACTAAAACTATTTACAGTCATGGGCGGGGTAGAGAGAGAGAGAATTTTGAAGGCTACAAATACAGTGTTGACTATCTGAAAGCACATGAAAAAAATCGATTCATAAAGAAATACAAATGGCAACGGACTGTGAGAAATGTTTGACCTCACTTTGATCATGGAAGAAACAGTTAAACAAATTACCATTTTTAAATATCAAAGTGGCGAAGCGTCTAAAATGTTGACACATGGTGTTTATAAAAAGACAGAAAAAAAGCACTTTCGTGAAGTCTTGTTGATGTGAGGCCTACGGGCAACACCGCAATGACACACTCCAAGTCTTGGTTCTCGTGGATTAGTGCTAACGAGTTTCATCATCAAAAGCACAATTTCATGGTAACGCAGAGGCTGGGACGTGAAGCTGGCTGCACACTTTTTCTCTCCAGTCACTGAGCCCTGCCTGTCCCACTTCTCCCACTGAGCCTGTCCCAAAAGCTCTCCTCTCTGAAATAACTCCGCCTACCTCCCCCAGGAGGCCCTTGTCCTCCCATCCTTACTCCTCTATGGCACAGTTCTCTCTCTGGCCATTTGGGCGAGGAAGGAATGTGGAGTGAGTGTACCCGTGCTTCCCCAGCTACAGAGGGTTCCCATCTGCTGGCTGACTCACAACAGCAGCTTGCACTGGCTGGCTGTTTGAATGAGGCATGTAACTAACTTTAGGAGATGCTATAGAGTTTGGACATCACTACTGGAAGAGCTGGAAAACCAAACGAGATAATGCAGGAAGTGACGTGGCTGCTGGGCAAACTCATACATTCATTCATTCATTCATTCACTCCTCTCACGCACTCCCTGAGCACCTGTGCTGCCTTCCAGAGGACACAGCAGAGTGACCCCGCACACAGATTCCTGCAGTTCACGGGAAGGTAAGTGGCAAGGTCAGAGTTCAGACAGTAAATACCGCAGGGGGTTAGAAATGGGACAGATCGTTAAGTATGAATTCTAGGCAAAGAAAATATGTGTCTCACCTACAGCCCCCCAGTGCCTGGAACTATGGAAGTATGACTGGGAAAACTGGGGACCAAATCCTTCCCATTTGTCCTCACATTCCATACAACAGGGACCCATATGTCGCAGATTACTCATGGGATGACTTCTGCACCTGGGAACATTTCTGGGGAACCTCAGTTACGAATCTTTCCCTTGTCCTTTCAGCGTATCCTCACACAGAAGGCAGTTTAAAGCGCGAACAAACCAGAAAATAAGTGCGACAGAACCAGTGCCTCTGCCCTGAGGCTGGGCATCATCCATGACCACCTGGCTGGAATGGCGTGCCAGGGGCCGCCCACGCAGAACAGGCGCCGCGTCTGGAGGCCAAGTCCCTGGCACTCTGAACACGATTACCAGGGAGACAACATATAAACCAGCGTCCATTCTCAGATCAGGCTACGAAACTCCACGGTAACTGGTATAGTACTGAAAGCATACGTAGTGCCATGCTCTTTTTCCATAATATTTTCATTATACACAATTCCCATATAACTCACCCTTTTAACGTAGGCCATTCAGTGGGTTTTAGCTTGTTCACCGGCATCTAATTTTAGAACATTCTGTCACCTCCCCACGAAATCCTGTAGCCTTTTGCGGGCTCTCCTTTCCCCTCAGGCCTCACAAACACTGATCTGCTCTCTGTCTCTGCAGATTTGCCTATTGTGGCATTCTAGACAATTGCAATCGTAAAGTATGTGGCCTTCTGTCTGGCTTCTTACTCTCGGCATGTTTTCAAGGCTCATGCAAGTTGTAACGGGTATTAATACCTCATTTATTTTTCAAAGGCTTTTAAAAGTTTCTATTTTCTATCTCAAATGGAATTCCATTTCTAAGAATTTAGACAAGTGAAATAATCCGAAATGCACAAAAGGATTTGTGTACAATTGTACATCACAATATTTATGATGGGAAAAAATGGCATGTTCAATATAGGAGCTGAATAAACTTATACATCTATATGACAAAATACTAAATAACATTAACAGACAAGAAGAGAAAAAGGTCAATGTTAAGTGAAGAAAGAAGGTTAAAAACTGTATTTTTTTAAGTGTATTTTGTAGGAATGACCTAAACCAAAATATATTACTAGGTGTATCTGGGTAACAGGAATATGGATGGTTTTAAATTTCCTATTCACATTTACATACTTTGGACTTTTCTTCGACAACGAATGACCAAAAAAGTAATTTGTCTTTAAAAACATTTTTCTACTGAGAGAAAAAACAACTCTGTCATGTGAACAGAAAGGCACTCAGAGTCTTTCATGTTTTCATTATATATATATTGATATTGATATATGAAAATAGAAATAAGCCAATCAATAAGCTTATTAAAAAGTTATGAACACAGAAAAAAGACAAACATAAAGCAGAAACTGAATTAGGTACCAAATAAATGGAACTAATCAATAATCCAAGAACTGGTTATCTTTAAAAAAATAATAAGAGTTTAAGAAATCTGACAAGAAAAACAAATAAATTAGAAATGCAAAAGGAAATCTAACCAGAGACATAGATACTTAAAGGATAAATAAATAGGAGCTACTAAATTTGAAGGTGTGGAATAGTGGGAAGAAAATGACAAAAATGGACTAAAGAAGTGAAAAGCTCAAATGATCAAAAAGCAAGTATAAATCTTTTAGGCTTTTTCATAGCCTTACTTCCCTGAAAAGGCTTTATGACATAATTTAAAGTAAGTTCCCTCAAACTGTCAAGAAACAATTGACTCTAAAGATGTATAAATGTTCCAGAACACATAGAATCGTGGAAAACTATTAAATGAATTTCATGGGACTAGTTTAACTTTGAAATCAAACACAACAAAGACTACCTCCTACCCCAAAGAAAAGCACACACATGGATGGGAAAATTCTAAATCCAAAATTTGGTTGTGAAATTCAAAATTGCAAAGAAAAATTTATTAAGAAATGTACAAATACCTAAAACCAAACTTGTCATCTAAATTAATGCTCAAAACACTCCAGTGAAATTCAACACCTATTCCTATTAAAAACCCTAAAAATCACATATCCAAGAAAAACCATTTACATGGCTTAGGAGTCTCTCCCAGCTACTAAATGAATAAAATTCATGGAGAAAAAGTAAAAAACATTCTAAGTAAAATGAAGAATAAAATAAGAGCGCATCAGGAAACTGACTAACTCGGTTTCACGAAGCAAAGCCAAGAACAGTTAGCTACATCAAAACCAAGTAAGTAAAAATTTAAAGAGAAAGAAGAAAATCCCATTCATATCAGCAACTTCAACAATCAATCCATAACAAAATAAATAAAACCCGAAAGTATCTGAAAATAACACTAACTCAATATATCAGGTCCTAAACATAAAGAAAATTACTCACCTTGACTGTTATAAAAGAACTGAGAAAATGAGGAAGCATGCTTTATTTCCAGATGAGATAGCTTGATATAAAGAAAGAATATTTTTAAATACTCCATTCCTGATATTAGAGTCATATCTTACACAGGCAGGTTCTAAAGTCAGGCCCTGAAGCCAAGATTGTAAAGTCGTACAAGAAATGCTATGCAGACATTAGGAAATATGATGAACATTCAGATCGATTGACATGGGCAAATGATCACCACGTATCGTCAAGAGAAAAAAAAGTGTAAACACAAAATGATCACTGGATCACTATGATCTCCCGGTAAATGTGAATGAAGACACGGATATTTAGAAATAAATACCTAGAATGAGCAACTGGCTACCTGTGTGTGTTAAGGTCACATGATTTCATGCTTTAGAACTTTTGCAGAAAGTACACTGTAACCTTTATAAATTGGGAAGGGGGTCAGTTTAAAAGTAAAAAAGAAAAGAAAGACATCAAAATATCAACATTCTATGTTATGAGGCAGCTAAATCATGGCTGTTTTTAAATTGCTTCCACATCCTTTTCTATATTTTCCAAATATCCAGTAATTATGAAGAATAAACCTCTGTGCAAAATCATGAGACATGTAAACTACACACATTACAGAATTTCATTTGGATTCTCTGTTCTTTTGTGCTTACACCTGCCAAATTCTCAGTGATTCTCCAAGCGCAGTATTATTTTCAGCGTTAAATTCTCAGTTTACGAGGGATCGCTCCCATGAGAGAGAAAGGATGGAAAAGGGAACGGCTCACGGGTCTGTCCACGTGAAGACGGAAAACCGGACGCGGTGAAGAACCTGGAAAGCTGTGCGTCCAGAGTCTCACCGTAAAACTGTTGTTGACGTTTTTCGTGCTGGACTCGGCCACGCTGGCATCTGTCAGGTCCACCTCATCAAATATGATCGACTGCAGAGACACAGGGAGCACGGTCAGCGCGGGGCTCCGGCACCCCGAGGCAGCTGCGTTCCTACGCCCTGGCCCAGGGCGGCCCCCCACTCTCCCGGACCGCAGTCAAGTGCCCCCCCAGACGCCCAGTGCCCTGACTCTGGAGGCTCGCTGACTAAGTGAATGCTCTCTGCTTCTAACACAGAGCGCAGGGCCACAGGTATGGCTGCGCGACCTTTTCTGAACTCAGGGAGTTCAGAATCATTGCATTAGTGGAGAAAATAATAAGAGCGCTGCGATTCGTGTATTTATTTCCTGGAAGACGGGCGTGTCACTTTTAGTTGTGACCTCCGTCTTCAGACGGAATCCCCCTGAGAGCAGGATCCATCCTCAGAATCCTCTGTCCTCCGGCTTTCATTTCCCGAGAGAGCACACATTTGGGGGAGGGTCCCTGCTAAAACTAAATGATTCCAGGGGAAGAGAGACCGACCTAAATAGAAGAAATGGGCTGGGAAAGAAAACAAGGGAGCGAAGTGGAAGGAAGCTAGTCCTGGAGAGAGGCAGTCAGGCTCCAGAACGAGGGCTGGGACTTAGGCAGGGACCCCCTCACCCCACCACCGCCACCATTTTCCTCTCCTCTCGCCCCTAAATGCCCCCATCACAGTCCCCACCTCCTGTTTACCTCACTGGCCCCTCTAACAGGACTCCATCCGGAATCCCTGGAGGAAATACTCAAACTCAGAAAAGTGACTCAGCCTTTTAACTAACTTCCCCTCCAACCCCTCACCCACACAGAACTAAAACACCGGTAAGGGTCTGTCTGTCTGTTTTTAAAGGAGAAACATTTCTTTACAATTGTTAGAATTGTTTCTTTAAAAAGGTGCTCTGTTTGATTTCAAATTCTGATGCACTCTCTAGAGAGACATCTACACAAACAATTCAGATTCTGTTTTTTTTTTTAGTACCCAAGGATCAGTACTGACAGCAATACTGATACAAACATACTGGTGTTGGGAAGGTCCAAACCCAGCTTCGCAAACACACTAGTTTACGCTGCGCGGCATCACACGCACTGAGACACGGCGTAACCCAGCGGCTTCCGCTGGCTCCGCTCCTGGCATCTGCCGGGAGAGTCTAGTCCTCCATACAAGGTGGCACATGGGAAGAAGGACCACAGCTAGAACTCCCGGAGATGAAGCACTGCTGGTCACACACCAAGCAGCCCAGGGCATGGCAGTGCTGATCTCCCAACTCATCCAGTTACATACATTAAACACCTGCAGTGCTTTGAATGCCGCTTATACCTCAATAAAGTGTTTTAAACGGGCATTTTAGTCCATGATAAGAGATGTGCAAGCCTGTGACCCTCCTTCTTTCAGCCATCACATGGGTATTTCTGTGGCATTTCCTCCTCCCCCACTGGTGACACACGGCATTAAAGAAAAAGAAAAGAAAACCCACGTTTATAAGAAATAAGCCATGCCCGAGATGGGTCACAGCAGCACCCTGGAAGATCAGGGGGGACCCGCTGGATATGAGCACTCAGAGCGGAGGTTTGCGCAGAGGAGGACCCCGCACCCAGCCTCCCCTGCATTCCCCGGATGTGCCCCCCCGCACGGTTCCGGCCCCGCACCTCACCTTCGCCGTCTTCGCGTAGTAGAGCGTTCGCCCGCGAAGCTTGAAGTACCTCCTTTTGGACCGCTGGAACGAGCTGTTCTGTTTGCTCAGCACCCCCTCTTTGATGACGGTCTGAAACCACAGGGACGGGCTCATGAGCATGTGCGTCCGCGGCGCCCTGCGCTTGTCGCCCCAGGCCGCCCGCTGACGTCTGCGGCGCTGGGGTCCGGCGGGACGACGCCTAGATCTTTCTCACACCCGCCCCCCAGCCCCTGACCCGCCACGCCTGCTGCCGGGACAGGGCGAACACAAGGCTCTACGGGGCAATGGCATGCCTCAGCGGAGGGGTGTCAGGGGCCCAAGGTGCGCCTTGACTGTGCCCTGGGGGACAGCAGAGGGGACACGAAGGCTAGAGGGGCACAGCAGGCGGCCCGGGCCAGTGCATTCTCCAGTCCCAGCGTTTGGTATTTTTCAGCTATTCTTGGCCCTGTCCCCGTGCTCTCTGGCCTCCTGCCATTTCTCAGGATCCTGTTG
This sequence comes from Macroglossus sobrinus, assembly GCA_004027375.1. NCBI lineage: Eukaryota > Metazoa > Chordata > Mammalia > Chiroptera > Pteropodidae > Macroglossus > Macroglossus sobrinus. Next base: position 43,561 of record PVKZ01003015.1, read on the forward strand.
CCAAAACTGGTGGCGGAGGCTGCCGTGGGGTTCAGCGCAGCTCCAGACCTGCGCCCCACTCAGCCCTCACCCCTCCCTATCCACAGGTCGGCCGGTGCGTCTGCCCACAATGAGTGAAGGGTCACGGCAAAAGCCACGAAAACTCATCTCATCCTGCACATCTGACCAGTCCACCACAGAACAGGAGTCCTCTTAAGAGAATCAAGAGGGGGGCCGGAGTCCCCTCACCTCGGTTCAATGAAAGCCAAGACGGGGCATGGCTTCCCCTGGCACCACGTGAGGCCCAGGCGCTAGTCACCTAACGGGTCGGGGAGCCCCAGCGACCCCTCAGAAGTTAAATGCTCCGGGAACTACCTGATTGTTAGACACGCAGAACCACATGGGACACGAACACAGTCAAAACGAGCAAGCAAGACACACGAACAAGGGCCTGGCTCGCAGAACCTGCGTGTTACGTCTCACCCCACCTAACAGAAACGTCCACTCTACACGCAGTCCCATCACGGAATGACGTGCAGTGTCCAAAAGTTCTGTTCAAGGACAAGAATACTGGTTCAGAGAAGTTTTTGTTTAATTACCTAATCCCACACAGCTTTGCACTTAAGAAACTTTTTTTACAAAGTCTCTGCACAAAGCACTTGAACATCTGTGGCCACTTATGATGACATAAGATGAAACCAGACACAGAAGCCTGCCATCGCCCAAACGCATCACAAAGCAAGGGCAGAGCCCCCGAGCCGTCTGGCCCCTGCACTGGCCTGGTCCTTCCCGGAGACGCAGCGGAACTCGGGGTGCAGTGTTACTCCTGGAGAATGCTGAAGAAAGTCCCCCACCCCGTACACACCTGGCCATGCAGCAAGACCCTCACCTACTCAGCACAGCAGGCCAGGGCATCCTGGGGATGCTGTGAGCTCCCCGCCCCCTGCACGAACCCCACCACAGGATGCCCCCTCTGTGAGCCTCCTGGGCAGTGGGGGGCTGCACATGCCCACTCACAGCCACCTGCCAGTTGCGATGGCATCTCTGTCACGGGACCGGCCTCGCAGTACAAATGGCGATGTTCTCCACCTCCAGAGAGGACCCAAGAGGATACCTACCAAGGACCCAGCTCCTCGTTCTGAGACGCGCGCCTGCGCCCTGACTTCCCAGGAGCCCACCCACCTGCTCTCCCAGGTCACCACGAGCACCAGGAGAAGAGAGGAACGCATCCCCTAGCGATCAAGGGAGGAGAGAGAGACCAACTGCAGTCACAGAGTCTGAAGCCTCCACCTGTAACTGCAACAAGACTCTGGCTGTTCAGAAGGGCAGGACCACGCGCTGGACCTGAGCGAGGCTGACCCCAGGCGGAGAGAAAGCCGCCACCTCCAAGCCCAGAAGCCCCCGAGAGAAACCGGCCTGCCATAGGACAACACTCGCAGGCTGTCTGCTAACGCCCTTTGCAGTCCCACGCACACACAGTGACATTCACCTCCATGTGCTCTCAGACGCACAGCCGTGCAGAGCCACGGACGCCTACACTCCGCGCTGGGGGAGCCTTTCTGCTCCTGAGCCCACGGGAGGCGCTCACAGGCGCCGGTGCCCCTCCTCGCCCACACGCCTTCCTTACCTCTGCAGGGGAACTCACCGTGTCCATCTCTCTCCTAAATGCAAGTTAAAAAAAAAAAAAAAAAAAGGCACCACCACCAACAGGCCCAGACCCAGAAAAGTTACAATAAGTTATCTTTAAAGGATAAACGCTGAAAATCATAAAATGGAAACATTCAAAAGAAACCAGAAAGGATAAATGCTATTTCTTCTTGTGCTTCAGAACCCATCTCAGAATACAAAGCAAAGCAAAATTAACACACAACCCACTCCACAACACACGCTCAGAAAGCGGATGAGAGCTGACCGTGGGCTACCCAAGGAGAACTGCTGTTCTATTTATAGAACGAGAGCGCTCAGAAAAAGACTTGGTGGGTTTTAGCGGAAAAGGCTGGGGAAGAGATAAAAACCAGTGCTTCTTTGAAGCTTTCTCAGAAACGGCATTTCTTCTGATTCACTGCTCATGAATACTATAGATATGTTGCAGAGTATTTTTAAATGCTCAGCCGAAAGCAATGAACTAAAAGTGGTCAAGAAAAATAACACCCCCGAATAATCTGCTGTTTTGCATTTGGCGGCCTGTAACCGGCACCCACAGGAAACGCTGCTCAGCTGGCAGGGCCCCTGCTCACACCCCGCGGAGCAGAGAGAGCAGCAGGGTGAACACCCAGACCCCTGACACAGCTCCCTCAGGCCATGCTGGGCAGCCAGGCTCTCAGAATCGTTTTGTTAAATCCTTTGCACAGGCAAAAGAGGCTATTCTGTCCTTCAAGCAATCTAGGGAACCTCCATTACCGGCAGGGACAAGAAAGGACAGATTTGCGACACACAGAGGCACTGACGATGAGAGTGTGGCAAGTGAGCGCTCGCTGGGCCACCTCCAGACAGGAAGCAAATCCCTGAAACACGGCCAAGTACTTAGCCTGAGCCTAAGTGTGGCCCTGGGCGCCGCCACCACCCACTGACCAGACAGACGTGTGCCCAGGCACAGCCGAGACCACCTGGTCACCCGCTGCAGGGGAAGCACAGGTCGCTTAGTCATCTGGTTCAGGAACAAAGAACCGAGGAAGGCAGCTCTGAAAATGCCCCTAAAAGAAACCCATTAAACCAGGGGGCAGAGAACAGCTTCATGAGCCCTGGTCAAACCCACCCGCCCGCCCACCAGGCGTCCTCTGTCTCTGAGGGGCTGCATGTGCCCAGTCATGGAGTGAGGACACCCCGTCTCTGGAAAGGCAATAGGAGCCCCTCCCCTCCCCCTCCCCCACACTCCCTCCGCACACGCAGCCACACCACTGGCTCTGAGGGCTACAGGGACACTCAGACCCGGGGAGGGCAGAGGACGCGGGCGCCACGAAGGGAGCGAGTTTCCCGAGAGGGGGGCTTCATCACAGAGCAGGTCTCAGAGGACGAGCAGGGGTCACAGCGGGCCAGGCAGAGGGGCCTGAAACCCTCGGAGGTTGCACAGGGCCAGGGAGGGAGGGACGGGTCCAGATCACTGACAGCCGGGCCTGGGGGTCACAGGGGCCCCAAGTAGAGGGTGGCATCTCCCTGATGCACACTTTATTTAGAAAGATGGTTTTGGCCACAGTGTGAAGAAGTGGGGGAGGCGTGAAACTGGAGGCAAGTGGAACACTCCAGAAACTCTTTTAAGAGGGCAGCCGGCGACAAAGAGCGTGTGAGAGGATGGGGAGGGACATGACACAGACATGAGATGTCAGGGAACAAGACCCAAAATAGACTGGGGCAGGGAGGAGACAGCACAGACACCAGGACTCCGGGGGGCCTCGCGCTGGACTCGCTCGCTCTCTCCGGGGCCTGGAGGATGCCAGGGGAGCGGAGTGGAGAGCCGGCTGCAGGCACGGGGCGGGGGACGCCTCAACGCAGCCCCGCATGGAGAAGGAAAAGGATGAAAGGAGGCTCAGGGGCCTGACCGCGAACCCCAGGTCACCAACATCAGGTAAAGAGAGGTGGAGGGAGTCCAAGGAGGAGGGTGAGGAGAGAGGGAGCAGAAAACCAGGGAGCAGATGAGAAAGCGCTGGAAAGAGCCCCCTCTGTGTCTAATGCGGTGGGAGGTCGCAAGTGGGAGGGGCCAGAAGCAGCGACCCGAAGCAAGGCACAGCCAGACCCAAGTGCACTGAACGCGGTTCTGAGCTGCGCGCTTCTGAACTTTTCACAAACCTGGAATGAGACGGCGCTGGCCGCCTCTAACTTCCCGTTTGCTTCCGTCATGCTACACTGTCGGTGCCCTGCCACATGAGTAAACATGTTTTTGTCAGCCAGAGCATTTCTCTGTGCTGCTGTGTGTCCATCAATCAACTCGCTCTGCTGCTGGAATGTTTACACTGCTTCCTGTCAACGCTGTCAACAATGCTTCAAAGAATACTGCTCTAACGAGATCTCTGCGTGTCCTTAGTTACTCTTTAGAGCGAATTATTAGAAGTCGAATGTAGGAATCAAGAGACAGTCCAGAAAAAGACACTTGCAGATGTAAAATAAGAGGAATGTGGCCGCATCACAGGCGAGGGGAACAATGAGACCAGTCACTGGATGGGGCTGAAACATGGGTTATCTAAGGAGAAAACGCAACTGGTCCCCTTGCCTCACACATCACAGAGAAGTCACTTCCAGGGGGACAATGCAAAAGGTGAAACTCGAAAAGTCTCAACAGACGATACAGGAGAATTTCTTTATGACTTCGGGACTGGGAAAAGCTTCTCCAATGGGTTTACAAAGCACTGCACATAAACTATAAGACTCCTAAAGCCAACTATATTCCAACTGAGAACTTCTGTTCATCAGCCACTTTAACAAAGAAAGAGAAGAAAAAAGCCACGTTCTGGGAGAAGATACATGAGATAACTGCTGACAGCCAGAGCCAGCATCCAGAAAATTCTAAGAACCCCTGCAGACGAGTATAACAAAGAAAAAGAAACTACCGCAAGGAAAAGGGGCAGAAGGCAAGACCCCGGAATCAGTAGAGCGGTGACTAAAGGATGCTGAGCCACAGGGGCTTGATGAAAAGAAGCCCTGAGGGTGAGTGGACACCCCTGTGCCCTGCTGGGGGGCTGGTGCTCACACGTACGGCTTATTACTCGGGTCGCAACTGATGTTTATGTCGTGTGTCTTATTTAGTAAAAAAAAAATAAAGGGACAAACAACGTTAGCCAATAAAAGGACAGACAGAAGTAAAATCTCAGGCAGAGCTCTGCTGGTGGATGCTGTCAGCATCTCTGCCCGGCATCTCTGCAGTCAGTGGGGGAGCGTCCACGCCCCCTGACCGCCACCTACAGGAGGCGCCGCAGGCAGGCAGGACCAGGCGATGAAGGGGGAGGAGGAAAAAGAGTGAAAATTTAGTCAAACAGTCACTTCTGCCATCTATTTTATTCGTCCTTAAACTTGAGTCCTTCAACAAAAAAACTACATAAACCTATGTTAGGCAACACCATTAAAAAGTCACAAAGTCCAAATAAAAGTAGGGATAGCGGCATAAAAAGTTACTATGCAAAAGGACTACTAAAATATTTCAGGAGAAAACAGCTGGTAAAACTTATTACCTTAAATTTGCATAGCACTTTTCAGGAGCATTTTCGGATCTATGTGCCCTAACAGAACAAACACTTGTGGTCTATGAGACACACTAATGTTCCAACTCACAAATTAGAAAGCTGGTTGCCAAGAGTAACAGGCTCAAGGTTAAACAGCTCATCGCAAACCACAAGAAAAATGTCAGGCCTCTTTACTCTTATCTCGAACCTTCTTCCACGGTTTATAGTTTATGAATACCTTAATTCATAAAGGGGAAAACATGAGAAAATAATTTGTTCACAAAATGTAAAGCATATTCAAAGCATATTCAAAGAAGTACAGGTTATTTTAAACACTCACTACCTACCATAGGAGCCATTTTTACCTTTTAATCCTCGTACTGACTTTGGAGATTTGTAGTAATAGTCCCATTTTACAGATTAGGAAACTGAGGGGCAGAGGAATTAAGTAACTCGCACAAGGCCACACTGCTAGTAAATGGAAGACCGGATTCACACCTAGGATCTAGAAGGCCAGACCACAAATATTTTTTGGCAAAATAAAACCAGTATAACTCTGACTTAAATCAACTAGACAAAAGTAAATTCCCTCATGTATTAAAAACAGCACCCACTAATTCTTCCTGATGCAGGATTACCAGCACGGTACTGACAACCTTTATACCACGTGGTTACCACACCCCATCAGGAGCTGAGGAAGTCTGCATACCTAGGGGCACATCTGCATGCTGCACACAGGTCTTCACAGCACACAGGTAACTGCTCTGCTGTGAATTCTTCTCAACTCTACAGAGCCAGGCCCTACAAAATGACACCAAGGCATCCCACAGGAGGTTTTCCTTAAAGACCCCGAAACACTAACACATAGGACAAAGATTTCCTTACCAATCAAGTGAACTCCGTCTCTTCTGCCACTACCCTGGTTCGCCTCCTTCAGAGCCACCAAGATTAAAGCAACCATATCCGAAAGCCCCTGCCTCATTAAAGGTTCCACTGAGAGGAGAGGAGGGAAGGACAAGCGGAAAAGCCTAAAAGTGGCCCAAAAATGTGTGCCCAAGTACCCAGGAGAGCTCGCCTGGCGCTCACAGCCCCCTTCCTTAAACCTGGGGACACATCTATGGCTGTGGTGTGGCCCGCGGGCTCCCTCCCCGCCTTGCTAGCAGAGTGTCAATGCCGAGTGGGCTGGCAGCGCCCGCACGGCCAGTCATCACAGCCTGGCCCCACCGCCCAGTCCTGGCCACACCATGCAGACTCTGTCAGAGCCCTACACGGGGGTCCTGCTGGGGGGAAGGAGGAGCTGCCTCACCTGTGTGTGGGGACACACGCGGCTCCGATGCCCGTTTCCCCTTCCTGCTCGCCCTGAGTGCACACACCGGGCCTAGAGCCACGGCAGGTGGCGCGCCAGCAGCCTGCGTTGGTGAGGCCAAGAGGCAGAAACGGTCTGGGCCCCCAGTGTCACTGGCCCGCCAGATGCCCTGCTGTCTGTCTAACAAAGACGGGCTAGCCCCTGCATGGTCAGCATCGATGGCTGCTATCAAGGCAACACCCATCCCCACTGCACGCTCAGTGGGCAAACCCATCACTAATGCTGGTGTCCCAGGGTCTGAGGGCTTCCCAGAGACGACCCCACTTCATCTACACAACACCCCTAAGGGAGGCGGAGTAAACACTCCCATTTCACGGGACTACGGGCAGGGAGACGACAGACAGACTCGGTGTCTGGGGGGCGGCTGACTCGGTGCCAGGACTTAGTGTTTGGTTCCGTCTTCACCACCCTGTGCCAGCGCCCCCTCATGAAGACACTGAGGGACACGGACAACCTGCAGCTACAGGGACGGGACAGAGCGGGGTTTAAACCCAGGCCTGCCTGGTTTCAACTCTCTCCATGCTTCATCATGAAGCTTGAGGAAAGGTTTTCACTTTGTGTGTGTTTTTATAAGTTAAGCAAGACTGCCGATAGCCCTAACTAACCCTCCCACTTTTCTGGAGTGAACACATGAACCAGTGTGCATGTATCAAGGCAACGCCATCCGCACTGCACGCACAGTGGGCAACCCGAGCCACTGCAGCAGGAGCAGCGTCCCAAACACACGATCGCCGTGGTTTCGTCGGACACCCAAGAGCCACCTGGCCTCCGCGAGCCTGCACAGCGACATCCACCTCCCCGCGGACCGTGGCATGAAATGCACTGTTTCGACAAATATTTATTGAACACTTAAGTGCGAGCACTGCTGGGAACACGATGACGAAAGAGGGGGGACCCTTGACCTTTAATAAAACCACGTGCTGGTAGAGAGATGCTTTCACAAAGCAGAGAGTACCATAAGAATGTGCTTTAAATGCTCAGAAGAGGAGTGGGGCTGGGGGACAGGGACAGATGAAAGAGGAAAGACACAGAGCTGAGGACTGTTGAGACTGGGTGATTCATTCAACTCCTCTCCCAACTTCTGTGTGCGTTGGGAAATTTCCATTACAGAGGTAGACAGGCTGCTTTGGAAACCGGGAAGTGAATGAAACGCACCAGAGGTTTAGATACAAGGCCTAAAGCGGCTACTTCCTGGGCTGAAAGCAGCCCCTCCCCCACCCTGCGGTGTCTTGGTCTGTCCATTCCAGCTCGAGGGGGTGCTGTACAGTGGAGAACACCCGAGAAACTGCTCGTACACAACGAAGTGCCAACAAACGTAAAGCGGTGTCATAACCATCCTTGTCCTTGTCCCTGGTCACACGCTCAAAGCACTGTCCCCTGCCCGTCTTCACACATTAGGCAGAAATAAAGTCCTGTGTTCAACAGCCCGACTAGAGGCCACCGAGAGCACTCCGAGTCCAGACACGCTAACACCTGCCACGAACATCCTGAGATGACATCCTTCCGGTGTGTTTTCATGGTGTCAAGAAAATTACGCTCACTTTGGAATTTTTAATAACTCAGGTTTCTAAACAATATGTGACCACATCTGTTTTCATTTGCTTTGTTTCTCTAGAGCTTATTTCTAACTTCATTATTCAAACGCTTTAGGGCCGTGATATAATTATAAACATGTCTAAGAAAGTGAAGCTTCATACAGTGAGTAGTTTCAAGCTAAAACATATCTTATTTATAGCAAGACCTTGAACTCCCTGCTTCGATAAATTTATTTTCGACACGGGAGTTAAAAGTTGAGGGGAACATAACTAAGATACTCCATAGAATGTACATATTTACTAGGATACCATGAAATTTAAATTCTGTTTTTACAAGCCACGCCCTTCGGTATATCCTTGCATTTAACTTGCTTCGATCGGACAGTTGGAACGGTCCCCGCTCTGCTCTGGGACCGACTCTCCATCTTCTGCAGCCAGAGCTCACACAGCACTCCAAATCACCGCGTCGGGACGGCCACTCTCACTGTGAGGGGCCTTCAACGGAAGGGCGGCACGCTATGCTTTTGTTTTGTATAATAACGCTCATTTTGGAAAATGCAGAAAAGTAGAAATAAAAACCACCCAAATCGCACCACCGAGCACGACCCCTGGTGACAGGCTGGATGCTCAGGGGGTCTTACTCCCCGTGCACAGTGCGCTGCACGTGGCCACAGCATTCTGTGACACGACACCTGTTTCCCCTACACCGCAGAGCACTGCCTTCCTCCGTCACCCACACCTAGCTCTGCCACTTCCCAGCTGTGCGGCTTGCTGCTGCTGGGAGCCTGGGCCACTCAAAGCAACTGTCGCGCAGCTGTGGAGGTGAAGCAGGGTCATCCGCGCGCGGTGTAGGACCAGCACAAAACAGGTGTCAGCTCCTGTCACTATCTCACCGAGTCACTGAATTGGAGTGCCTCCAGGTTTGCAACTTTTTATGTTTAATGGTTCAGTAAACATGTTGTCAATTACGCTTTTCATGTTTAAGGCCATTATAAAGTCGTACAACTCGACAACAGAAAGATAATCCAATTTAAAAATGGGTCAAGGACTGGAACGGAGACATCTCCAAAGATATACAAATGGCCAACAAGCAAATGGAAAGATGCTCAGCATCATTAGTCATTAAGAAAATGCAATACCATGAGATACCACTCATACCCACCAGGATGGCCAAAAGAAATAAATAACACAGCAAAAGACAAGTTCCGGCAAGTGTGAAAAATCTGAACCCTTATACACGGCTGCTGCAAGTGTAAAATGGTGCAGCCATTATGGAAAACAGTCTGGAGCTTCCTCAATAAAATAAACACCAAACTATGTAGCAATTCCCCTCCCTGGGCATACACCCAAAAGAACTGAAAGCAGGCATTCAAATAATAACTTGTTCAAAGCAGCTCTATTCGCAATAGAAAAAGGGTAGAAGCAAGTCAAATATACACCAAGAGACGAATGGATAAAGAAAATGTGGTATATCCATACAACGGAATATTATTCGGCCATGAAAAGGAATGAAATACCGATACATGCTCCAAAATGGACACACCTCAAACACACGCTGAGGGATGCTAGACACAAAAGGCCATATACTGTATGATTCCATTTATATGAAATGTCCAGGACAGGCAGATCTGTCAATCAATCTGTGGTTGCCAGGGGCTGGGGAGGCGGAGGGAATGGGAGTGACTGCTTAATGGAGATAAAAAAAGTTCTGGAACTACACAGTGGTGATGTTTACACAACACCGTTAATGTACTTAATGCCACTGACTTGCACGTTTTAAATGGCTAAAATACTAAATTTTTAAAAAAGGAAATAGAAAGAGAGTGGCCCTGTTCCATCTTGCCATGAGGACAAAGTTTCGCTCGTCCTGGAGCCTGGGGTACACCTCATCCCCATGGGGCCAGAGGAGCTGGCTCATGAAAACCCCCAACCCTGGCACCCTTGACCTTCAGATGCAGAAGAGCAGAGCCAACCAGAAGTGGGTGGCCGATGACCCCAAACAACCCCATCCTCAGACCGAGGTGGCGAGGAGAGCCTACCAGAGCAGGGGAGGCGCAGCACTGGACCTGTGCTGTGGGACAGCCAGGCACACGTGGGACAGCCAAGCACGGCTCACGGCAGTTCGAACCTACCGGCCAGCAAACACCACTCAAAGATTAATAACTCACAACAAAAAAGTGGAGATGGGGGTTGAAGACCTACCATAAAGCACGCATATAAGTCTGAAATTATCACAGGAAACGGAAGTCCATTTTAGAAAATACATGCCTCCTGTTGTAAGACTGATTACAGGAAGACACGGCCTATGTTAAAAAATCAAAAATAAATTTTTTAAAGGACAGGGAGCACCAAAACGAGAATCAGATGAAATTAAGACAAGCTAAGACACTGGATGACACCCATGTACCACGATTAGAGAAGGAAGCAAAAGTCATCACGCTACGGAATTAAAATGCACGCGGAAGGGGCTAAAGGGAAAAACGAACACTGCAGAAAACACGTCACTGGTGGTAAAACCGCGACACTCACAGAACGCCGTGGGATAGCGCAGAGAGGAGGAAACAGGGAGAGAACCCCAGGACAGCGGCAAAGGGCAGATTATCGAATCCACGAACAGTAATGAGAACCGCCTCCACGGAACACCGAATAAATGGAGACGCAAAACCCAGAGGGAGAGGAGACCAAAGCTTTCCAACTCATTTTCATACAGCCCAAGAAAGGAAAGCAAAGAAAAATCCGCCAGCTGAAATCACCAGCGCTGCCAGCCCCCGGCACAGGAGGGAGAAGGGCAGGGTCGCACGTGGGCCCTGCACCGGCCCCCTCAGCCTCAGGACACAAGCTGTCCCCTCTGCCCAGCAATACCACCTCGGGGCTCCATCCAGATTCAAAGACTGTGACACAGCAAGCAAGTGCCCAAAGACCAAAGAGCCAGCCTGAAGGGGCTGAGGGAAAACTAGGTGTAGAACGCTGTATGGAAACAGTCGTGAATCCACAGTGATGCCCGCGGGGGCAGGGAGCACGCAGGGACATTTGCCTCCACTGGGTACTTTTCTACGAAATCCTTGCTTTGAAAATCGGTCATTAAATTGAAAGAATTCAGAAATTACCCTGACATTTTAGGAGGAACTGCAGTCCCCCCCCCCCAGTTGAAGTGGGAAGGATTCACAGAATACCAACATGTACACGTGAAGATGACAGAGAGGGGATCTCCACGTGGCCAGCTCTTGGTGAAACTCATTCAGGCAAGTGTCACGTATCAATACTGAAAACCATTTGGTAAAATGTTACCGGAGAAAGAGCTTTGGCACGGTGCCTGGGACTCACCTCACAGATTACTCCCGAACTGCAGAGGGAAACCCACGTTTCCAATGGAAAGATAAACGAGATAACACAGCACAGGGGACAGCCCGGCAGGACACAGAGCATCTCAAAACTAGATTGGCCCAAAACATCCATCCACCTGAACAGAATCGCGTTTTCAAATCGCTCAGTTCCAGTTTACAGCAAACACAGAGGATGAAATGATGCAAAAGAAACCACAAGGAAACAACCAGACAAATCCAGAAACAGATTTTACAAGAAAACTGCCCTCGTCTCTTCAAAAAGTCAATGTCACAGAGAAGGGAGGAGGGAGAAGGCGGGTGCTGTTCTAAGAGACTGAAGAGGTACAGCGACCAGATACAACGCACGAACCTTGGTTGGCACGGGCTTCCCAGAGGGAGACTAAGAGGAGGATAGAAAAGACATTTTTTTGGCTCGGCTGGGGAAATCTAAAAATGATGTGGATGCTAGATGTTAAAAAATTATAATTTATTATTTAGGTATAAAAAGGGTATATAGGAAAATGTCCTTATTATAAGAGTCCTTATTTTTAGGTGTTTATGTGTAATAATGATATATAGGAAAATGTCACTATTAGGAAATGCATGCTCAGTTATTTAGGGGTACGCTGTTGTGATGTCTACAAATCACCTTCAAAAGGGTTAGCAAATTATTTATCGACATTCAATATAAATAGATCAGGAATCTTTGGCAACATGCTAATTAGTGAATCTCGGTAGTAGGTATATTAGTAGGTGTACACTGAACTATTTTTACATTTTTCACAAAAAACTGAAAAAGAGCTTTCCTTGCAAATATATTCTTCACTATACAGTTCAACCGTTACAAAGGATAAGAATAAAGAGATTTGAAGTACTTGGAGGAATGCTTATCACAGCAAAATGAAAACTTATAGTTGTATTTCAACTAAATTAAACACATTCAGAAAAACAGTCCAGAAGGAAAGACAAAAGCAGCAGTGATGACAGTGCTGGAGGACCTCTGGGTGCTGCACTCAGCGGCTGACCTCCTTCCCTCTCCCAGTCCTCCCTCTTCCTCCTGACTGGTCCTCCTCTTCTGCTCACTTCCTAAAAGCCACCAGCCCCAGAGCCGGACCAGGCCCTCCTCTGCTGTCCCACTATTGTCACTCAGACTCAGGGGAACCGCCGCAGGGTTTCCGCATGACACGTGGGGGCTGGGAGGATGCATAGGAAGGGGCTGGACCCTACAACACCAGAGCAGCTTCGTGGCGCCCTGGCGAGCCACCTAACTTCTCCAAGCCTCCTGTCCCTCGTCTGTGAAACAGCAGCTGAGCATGACAGGATACAGGGCACTGGGCAGCAGAGCTCGGTGAGAGCAGAGCCCTGAGCGGGCGCTCACTGGTCCTCAACCGCAGCTCCTTATCTCAGAAACAGCTCCATCGCCAGCCGGTCATGTGAACTCACAGCCTCCCCTCCCACCTCCCCCACCAGAACCGCCAAGTTCTCACAATGTCAAATGCAACACATGCTCTCCAGCACCACGCCCGTGGCGCAGGCTGGCACCATCTCGTACCGCATGAGCCAGTGGCATCCACGCCAGCAGCCACAACACAGCCGCAGTGATCTTCCCAACCTGGATCCGATTTGTCTCGCTCAGAATCTTAAAGCAGCAGGATCCCACAGCTCAGAGCTCCCTAACGTGGCCGCCTGCCCGGCTCGCTGGCCTCACGCACAACCCAGGCCTCCTCCACGCTCGCTAACACCATCCACACCAGCTTTCCTTCAGCCCCTTGATGTCCCCAAGCTCCATCTGGCCACAAGGACCTTCACCTATCTCTGTGATCAGCTACCTCTTCCTCGTTCTTTTATTAATCCTTTAGAAAAATCTTTTTCATTATAAAAGAGCACACAGAAGTCCACGAAACAAAAATGCACAGTCACCACACATTGCAAACCCAACTACCCACCACCTAGGTCCAGAAATCAGACACTGCCAGCACTCCAGAAGCTCCCCTCTCATGGACCATCCAGTTGCTACCCATTCCTTGTCTGGTCATCGTCTCATGGTACATAAACTTAAACACACGAGCAGGCAAGTCTAAACACCTTAGTGTGCTATCTGTTCTGACCTGGTATAAATGGACTCATACAGAATGTACTCATTCACATGTGCCTTTCTGGGCCAGAATTAATGCTGTGATTAATCTTTAAATCAGCAAACATCAGTAGTTCATTTCCATTGATTTCATATTCATAAGAATATAATGCAGGGGTCCCCAACCCCCAGGAACCAGTCCACACAGCAAGAGGTGAGCGACAGGGGAGACAGCTAAGCTCCATCTGTATCTGCAGCCACTCCCCAACACCAGCATCACCGCCTCAGCTCCACCTTGGATCCTCAGGCATTAGATTCTCAAAGGAGCACCGGTCCCTGGTGCCAAAAAGGTTGGGGACCGCTGCCATCATCTATCCATTCTATTGCAGGTGAACATTTGGGTTGCTTCCACTTTTGAGCTACTACAAATACCACCACCAGTACTATTTCTGGACATGCCTCTTAGGGTGCATTTGCTTACATAAACTGTTAAATACATACCTAGAAGTAGAATTTCTGAAAAAGAGTATCCATTTCTACACCTTTAACAGACACTGTGTCAAACTCTTCCAAAGTGGTGTTACCAATTTACTATCTGACCAACAGCAGACAGCAGGTCCTTGCTCCACACCTCACTGACACGTGGAAGGCACACCCAATGGGAGAGAGGCACAGGGAGAGGCATGGGGGGGACGCAGAGCTCCCATGGCCTCTCTGAGTGGCCACCCTCCCAGCACATTAAGTGCTGCCAACTCAGAAACTCTGCAATCTCCCTTTGAAAAAGTTCTGATAACCTATCTCCAGCCCCTCCCTACTAGGAAGTTGGGAGGTGAGGCTGAAAGTTCACCTCTAGTCATGTTTGGTCTTTCTGGTGCCAGGACCCCACCTGAACCTTCTAGGACCCCACCTGAACCTTCTAGGGCCCCACCCAGAGTCACCTCATTAGCATAAAGTCAGAGATAGTCAAATGGGCTCATTATGAGTAACAAAAGACAACTCTGATCACTCTGGAGCTCTGTGCCAGGAACTAGGGACAAAGAGCAAACGTATTTTACATCATACCACGTAAAAATACAAGTTTGTACACTGTCCTTGTAGCCGGCAACCCTGCTGTACCAATCTATTACGACTTGTCTGTATACTTGTAGATCTAAGGACGTAATTCTACCAATAACAACCTTTTCTCTTCCTTTCTAATCTTTACACCTTTTGCTTCTTTTTCTTGCATCACTGCAACTGCTGAAGTGGTAATTGTGGGCATCCGTTTCTTGTTGCCATCTCAAGGGTAAAGCTATCGACATTTACCATTAAGCATGAGGCTTGCTGGGTTCTAGAATGGTCTTATTAGGTTAAAGAAGTTTCCCTACTCTGGGAGTGGGCAAAGCAGTCAGAGAGCAAACCCAGCCCATCACCCACCTCTGCACCGAGCACGGCGATGCCCATACCGTGTACGTCTACGACGCTGAGCTGAGCACTTGCCACAGGAACTGCACACGGCCCACAAAGCCTTAAATGCGTACTATCCGGCCCTTTACAGAAAAGGTCGGCTGACACCCTCCCTATCCCAATTTGAACATGAATGTTGAATTTCTTTTAATGTTCAATTTTATCAAAATGTTTTTTCTGCACCTATTGAGATGATCATACCTTTTATTTAAAATTTTTTCAAATTTTGCTTGCTGGCTTCATAGAGTATACTCTTTTTCTATTTCCTGGAAGGGTACATGACACCAGTAAAACTGGTATTATTTCTTCCTTAAATGCTTAGAATTCACTGGGAAAGTCATCTGAGTCTAGATATTTCCTTGTTGGAAGATTTTAAATTACGGATTCAGTATCTTTAATGGTTATAAAACAATCTGCATTTTCTATTTCTTTTATCAGTTTTAAGTTGTATTTTTCTAGGAATTTGTCTACTTTATTTAAATTTTCAATTTTACTTGTCTAAAGTTGTTTACCTTTTTATTCTTTTTAATGTATGCAGGATCTTCAATCCTACGTCCTTTTTCTTTCCTACAAATTGTTTGCCTTCTCTTTTTTCTTGATTACTCCTGCTGGGGTTTGTCACTTTTATCAGATTTTTCAAATTAATTTCTGCCTTTGTTGATCCTTTTTAATGAATGTTTTCCACTTCATTAAATTCTGCTCTTCACTATTTCCTTCATTCTATTTTCTCTGAGTTTATTGTGTTGCTATCCTTCTAACCACCTATAATACACATGCCTAGCTCATGGATTTTCAGCATGGTTTCTAATATAAATGTATTTAACGCTATAAACGTCCCTCTAAACATGACCTCAGCTGTATCCCATTAGTTAGTTATATATATTTTGCAATAAAAATATTTTCTAGCTTCCTTTGACTCACAAGTTTTTAGAAACAGATTTCTAAATTTGCAGATACGCAGAAATTTCCATTTTGATTTCTAGCTTAATTCTACTGCTGTCAGAAACCCAGTGTGTATACTTTCAATCCTTCCAAATTTGCTGAGCACTGCCTGTGGCCAGTATATAGCGACTTCTTGACAAATGTGCCTCGTTCATTTGAAAAGACCTCATTTCTGCAACTGCTAGGTACAGGGTTCTATATATGTCCACAAGGTCAAGTTTAATACTTACATTGTTCAATTCTTCTACATTTTTTACAATTTTTTTTGTCTGCTTCTCATATTATCTGAGACATATGTTAAAATAACTAGGTATGATTGTGGATTTATTTCCAATGTAGTTGAATTAATTTTTCTTTTATAGATTTTTATGTTATTAGATTACAAATTATTATATCTGAAATAAACCATTTATCAGTATATCTGTATATCTAATAAATTTTGCCTTCAAAGTCTATTCTGTCTAACATTAAAATAGCTATGCCAACTTTCTCTTGGCTAGTGTGTGGATTTTTGCCCATTCCTTTACTTCTAATCTTTTTATATTCTTTTGTTTTAAATATGTCTCTTTTCAATAGCCTAACCAGGTTTTGTTTTCGTACCTGACAATCTGTCTTTTAACTGGAGCATTCAAGTCCACTTACACTCAATGTGACCGCTGATAATACTGGGATGTAAGTCTATAATTCAGTGTTTGCATTGTTTCCCTTGTTCAATATTCCCATTTCTCTTTGTTGCCTTCTTTGATTTACAATCTTATTATTCAACTTTTCTTGCCATCTACCTTAGATATCACATAGTCTTTTACAATTGAGTGGCCGCCACACAGATTGCGACACGTATTTGGGACTTGCTTCACATTATTAATCGGTTCTTTTCTTCCTCGTCCTGGAAATGCAAGGACCTTAGAACGATTTTACTACACTTACCTTCCTTCTGACTTAAACGCCACTGTTACGCACTTTAATGCCATAGGCATCTTAAAACCGAAGGCACAATCAGTTTGTACAGTTGAGAGAAGCATGTGGTCTTTTCCACCGAGGTGCCCTTTTTGTCGCTCTCCATTCCTTCCTGTGACTCTAACCTTCCTTCCACTTGAGATCATTGTCCTTCAGCCAAAGACAAACGAAAAACACCCTTCGACGTTCTTCCAAAACTTGTTTTCATTTATTTGAAAATGTCTTTCTTTCTGAAGGATCTTTTTGGTGAATAAATAATGCTGGGTTCACAGTCCGTTCTTCAGTTGACTTGTTTCCCTTGGCTGCTGTTAAGAACACAGCTGTCACTCTAACTGTTGCAAAGTCTTCTCCAGCTGCTTTCAAGTCTCCTCTTCATCTCTGGTTTTCAGCAGCTACATCCTGAGTGACTGGGTGTGCTTTTCTTTGTGCTTACGGAGCTGCTGAATCTGTGGATGACGCCTTTCTTTCAACAGCTGCGGGAAACTCCCAGGCATTATTTTCATATGTTGTTTCTGCCCAATTTTCGCTCTCCTCTTTCGAAGATGACAAATGCAAGTTAAAGCTTCTGTTATCTCCAACTCCTACTGTCTAATTTTTCCTTTTTTTATGTCTCTAGGCTTCCTTGTATTTTGAGCCACCAAGTTCTTTCTCAGCTGTGTCTAATCTAACCTTCCGTTGAGAATTTAGCTTTATCACACTTTTCAGTTCTAAAATTTTCATTTGACTCTTTTTAGTTTCTAGCTCTGTCAAAATTCTCAATCTGGTCTTTTATCTTCTTAAACATAGTAAGCACAGTTGTTTTAAAGTCTGAGTCTTCATCTGGAGGCCCTGCTCATCTGTCTTCGCAGTCTGCTGTTTCTGCTGGCTTTCAAGCACATGGCCTTGTCTCCCTGTGGGTCTATGTTTCACTGTATCCGGAACACTGAATTTACAACAGGACTTGTGACAGTGGAGGGCTGGATGATGTTATCTCCCTACAGAGAGTTATAGCTGCTCTGTAAGGAACCTGGTGACAGCGGCACTCTGGGAGTAGTCTAACTTCAGAGCTGACATGACCTGCAGCAGAACTGCCGCCCTTGAAGTCCTACTTCCGGTCCATCCTCATTCCCGGGAGGTGGCTTTCTGGCATCCCAACCCGAATTAAGAGAGCTCAGCCAGCACTGCTGCCCCCTGGCTGACCCTCGTACCTGGCCCCATCCCCACCCAGGCACTGACAGCCTCACAGAGCTCGGCCTCTCAGCTCCCCGCTCTTCAGCGTCAATACGGCCCTCCACTAATTTCCTGTGGTACCCCATAACCAAGTATCACAGAGTGGGAGCCCCATAAAACAGAAGCTCCTTGCCTCACAGTTCTGGAGGCTAGAAGTCTGCAATCAGGGCACCAATAGGGCCAAGCTCCCTCTAAAGGATCCGGGGACGTCCCATCCATTACCTCATCTGGTTGCCCCCACCGGTCCTTGGCTTGTGGTGACATAACTAATCTCTGGCTCTGTTTTCACAGGACCTTTTTCCTCTGTGTCTCCCTGGGCCCAATCCTCCCTCTGCTGTCTCTTAGCGAGACAGCAGACATTAGATTTAAGAGTCCAGCCTAAATCCAGGATGATTTCACCTCAAGAGTCTTAATTATATCTTACTGTTTGCAGTCTGTTTGTTCCACTTTTCTCTCATTTCCAAATAAGGTCACTTTCTGAGGTTCCAGGTGAATTTAAGGAAGGTGGGACACCATCCCCATTACAGACTCTTTACTGACCCAAAAGTAAAAAGCAGCCCCAAATGCCATGCTCACTTCCACAGACCTTTATCCTCCGCAGATCCTGGCGCCATAATTCTACTTTATCTCATTAGCTGCCTCATATTAGCAGATGGTGCTTGGCAGAACAGCTGGTTACTCAGGCCCATAATTACCAGAAGTCACTTTTTCCTAGTCATCCTTCAGACTGAGCCAAACAGTCCCTTCCTCAAGAAGCCCTTCCCATACCTCCCTGAGTATCAGGTCAAAGTCACCTATAGTATCTTCCCAAAGCAGATATGTATCTTCTCTGTACCTTTCCTGCTTAGCATTCATCACTGTCACAAATGCACACCAAACGTGGGATCATTTTGCTGTCTGCCTTGTCTTCAGACTGTGAGCTCTAGGAGTGTGTCTGTTGTTGTCAGTAATGTCCTTTGACAGGCCAGCGCATTTAACAGTTTTAAGGTCTCCAATATTTAGTGAGTTAAACTGGATCTGCGAAATAAACCATGCTTAGCCCATGGTACTCCCACTAGTGTTCAATAAATCAACAATTTTTAAAAAGATGTTCGTTCATTGCTAACTGTCTGGCAGATCATTTTTATTTGCTCTTCTGGCTGACAGAGATGGAGACTCACCCAGATCAGCTTGAGGTGGGAGAGGAGGGACTCAGGGCGATGGCTACTATTTGAAATACAAAAAGTGAACATTCAGAAAGACATGATAATATTCAGAAATAATTATAAAAGCAACAGTTTACTGAGTGCTTACGATATGCGAGGCACTACGTGGTGTACACAGCTAGATTATCCCATTTACTCCTACGAGTTATCGCCACTTCTGTTTTACGGATCTGAGAACTATTACTATCATTTCTATTTTTCGAATATGGAAACTGAGGGTCAGAAACACATATCTAACATTTATTGTCACTACTGCCAATCCAAGAACTGTTGTCCATTTGCAGAGGAGGAAACCAAGTCTTCAGACATTTAGAACCTTGTCTGTGACCACACGTCTCATAAGCAGAGGAGCAGGACGGGAATCAACGTCACTTGACACCAAAGTTTAGGCTATGAAATGCTACTACACACTGGCTTTAAAAATCTTTTACACCACCGCACACCCACAAGGATGGCTGTCATCAAAAAGATGTCACTAAGGACATGGAGAAACGGAAACCTTCACACACTCCTGGTAGCAATGTAAAATGGAGCGAGTGCTTTGGAAAAGTCTGGCAGTTTCTCAAGGGTCAAGCCTAGTCCCCATATGCCCTGCACACCGACTCCTGGGTATGTGCCCCCAAGAAACGAAACCTGTCCACACGAAAGTGTGGACACCACTATTCACAGCAGTGTTACCCCAAACAGCCAAAAAAGTGGAAACAACCCCAATGCCCATCAGCTGATGAGTTAAGTGACATGCTGTACATCCAAACAGTGGAATATAATTATAATTATAATATAATTATAATTCAGCAATAAAAAAGGAAAAATTGCTGACAACACGCTACAGCATGGATGACCTTCGATGGTAAGCGAAAGAAGCCAGACACGAGAGGCATGTACCGTATGATTCTACTTCTACGAAATGCCTGCAGTTGGCAAATCCACAAGACAGAAAGTAGATGAGCAGCTGCTGAAGGCTGAGAGGGTGGACACAGGGAGTGAAGGCTCATAGTTATGGGGTTTCTTTCTGAGGTGATGAAAATGTTCTAAAATGGCTTGTGGGGTTGGCTGCGCAACTGTGTATACACTAAACCACCACAGAAGTGTGCGCTGTAAATGAGGGAACTGTGTGGTATGTGCATTATATTTTAATTAAGCTGTTATTTTTTAGTCTTTGACAACTTGAACCTTTCATCTAATTTCTACTAGTCTTCATGTCAAAATGGAAAAATGCTTTGTTTAAATCTGAAATCAGGACTATAAGCACTTTTATGCACAAAGCCAAAAATGTTCACTTTTTAAGAACTTTTAAATAAACTCTGTCTTAACTGATAAGCTTCATGGAATCCCACTGTTCTTTACTCCATATTGCACTCGTGAATTCATCTACCGGTACACTAGCTTCATTTTCTTGTTTCCACTCCAGCTCTGTGGTCTTATAGAAACACCATGTACCATGTTCAGGAAATACAAATTTGGGGAAACCGGAACATATAAAAATATTATGCAAGAAATGCTGAACTATTAAACAACCACCCCCAAATCTATCTGTACACATCAAATTTTCAGTATGCTAAAGAGTTGGGGAAAATTTTTTTTAAAAAACCTCACGAACTTCAATTTATTTGGAGTTTGGTAAGGCTTCTCTTACACATAGGTCATAATCCTGTTTGTCAAAAGCTGGTCCATGGACCAGCAGCAGCAGCAGCATCTTCTGATTGCTGATCAGCAATGCAGAATCTCAGGCCCCACCCACCCCAGGCCTACACAACCAGAATGTGCATTTTTAACAAGATCCCCAGGGAATGTGTCCGCACATGCAGATTTGAGAAGCATTGACTTAAGAGAGTTCCTTTTCTTTTCCCATTAAGACAGCTGTAGTTTGTACTGGACTAATATTTCAAACTTGACATACACACAACGCTGGTCCTGGTTCAGCCCATCCCCAGTTCCAGCCCCTCTTCTGCTCAATTCCAAATGCTAGAGGGGCCAATCCCTACAGAGTGGGCTTCCCAAGCAGGAGGGGAGATGGGGTGAGTCCCTTAGCAGCTGTGCCACTCCGAGACTCCAGGTCCCATCACCTGACCCACGGTGGTTCCAGCCTCTGCAAGGCCGGCAGTTGCTCCTGGAGTCCAATGTCACCTCCTCCCTTCAGAGGCATCTCAGGAGTGGCAGTGGTTTCCTGTCTGGTGCCTCACCTCAGAGTTGCCACACTGCCCACTGTTTTCATTCTCAAGTCTTCATCGCCTATGCAAGCATGCCCCTACATCAAATTCCCTCTGTTTTAAAAAAAGTAAGTTTACTTTTCTTTTTTGGACCCAGAATGATACCCCATACCATACTGGATATTACTTTTACGCACCATATATATGAGGAATTTTTTGAATTGCTCATCTGTTTATGGGGTGGGGGAGTACACACACAGTAAACCTCCCATTTCCCATATTCTGAAAACCTCTAACAACCCAAGAGAAAAATCAGCCTTGAGCTATCTGTACAGCAGCTGTGACTATATTCAGAAACTCAAGTCCTCGGGTGTATTTTTAACACTCTACCCATCACTGCTCCCCAACCAGAACAGCTGGTCTAGAAGCTATTGTTTGTTTTAGGGGGTACCCGCCTCCTAAAGAACAGAATTTGGGACAACTCTGAAATCTGAGAGATCAAATCTTAATCATACCTGTAAATCACATGATCTACCCCGCACTAGGCACACACCAGCTGGAAGACCAATGAACTGGAGACAGCAATTCCCATCAGCACTGTTTAGCATTGGTTACTTGGAGATTTTCCTAAAAGCACATCTGACCTCCGACTCCTATGCTTCAAATAACCCTCTGTGGCTCCCACTTGCCCGAGTCCTAAATCCCAGGCTAGCCGTTCAAATCCAGCCCACTCACCTTTCCAGCTTCTTCCTAATTCTTAACCCTCTGTCACCTTCTGACCGTTCCCAGGTGTGCCTAAACCTTTAGAGACAATATTCAGCTCTGGGGAAAGCCGTTCCCCACTCAGACTGGCAAATTCTTTCCCTCGAGGTTCTGCCTTAAGGGGACCTCCTTATCCCTGCCTCCCACGGTAACTGGATCCCGGGTCCTCTGCGCTTCCCCAGCACTGACTGTGTCCTACAGTCACGTGCACAGGTAGCCATCTCCCACAGACTGGGAACTCCCAGATGGAGAAACTGCCTCCCATCTTGGACTCCCAACCATGGTTCAGGTCCAGATCCGTTCAGTACCTATGACACCCTGGGCAAGTCACTGAACTTGACTTTGATTTCCAAATCCATACGACAGGGCCCACAGATAACAGCCAACTCAATGGATAACCTCGAGTACTGGATAAATTCGCCCATGTAAAGCGCTGTAAAATTAACCTGATGACAGCGCGTCAGAGATGGGGGGCTCCGAAGAACTGCCATCACAATTCTTACTGTTACCTCTGGAGCAGAAGAGGTGTTCAATACCTATCTGCTGAATAACACAATAAATATTCACGATAAAGACATAACACGTCAGGACCAGACACCACCCCCATCCCAGGTACCACAGACCGGCAGAAGATAACGCAAGACACGGCTCCCACGGTAAAAGTAACAGCTTACTCCAACTGGCCCCGGAGAAAAAGCGCACTGCAGCAGAATGAGAAAAGTGTGTGCCAGCTGGACCGGCCAGGGCTGGCCACAGACCCAGGCAGCCCTCCGCCACCTGTCCAGCCACCTGCCTGAGGAAGCCGTGCTCTAACAGAGAGGGGTCACCTGTAGCAAACACCATAAGCAGTTTTCAACAGGAACCGCAATGGGAGAAAACAAAGGGTGCAACTTTCCTCCAGCAGGAAGGAAATGCGTCTTTCTGCAGCTAGTATTTGGCGTCCAGAGTTCTCAATGGAGAGTTAGGTGCCAAGTGGGTGCGCAGCCAGGGAAAAGCCCCCTCTCCCCGCTTCCCCGAGAAGGGAGAGACGGTCACACAACACGCATCCCTTCCCTTTCGGGCACAAAAACACATGCGAGCGACGGGAAGGGAAGGGACCCCACATGTGAGCCCAGTTAGATTTCTCGGGGGACCACAGGTGAGTCTGCAGAGCGCCCAACGGGAAATGACCTGACCAGTCCTCAGAAATGTGCAGAACCCACGGCTCGGGGCGCGCACGCCTGCGGGGCGCAGTCAGGAGCCCCCCATCTCTGACGCGCTCGTCCCCCGCCTCTAGGCCTCAGTTTCCTGCGGGTCCGCGCAGCCCACCGCGGCGCGCTCCGCGGGCCCGGGCGGCGCCCACCTGCGCCCCCGACCCGAGGTCCCCGCTGCCGCAGCCCCGCCAGGAGGGAGCGCTCGGCCCCGGCGTGGGACCGGACGTCCGGCCCGTTACCCCGCGGCGCGCGCCGCGGCGGTGCAAGCTGGACCCGGGGCCGGGCCTGGGCGGCTGCTCCGGCCCGGGCCACGGGCCTCACGGGGCTGCCGCGGCGTGAGGGGCGCGCGCCCGGGCGGCCGCCGCCGCCGCCGCCGCCGCCGCGGGCTCACCTTCTGGCGGATCTGACCGGACGTGGACACCTTGCGGATGAGCTTCTGTGGGGAACCAGGCTCCGCCTCGGGCTCGCTGTCCGACGACTCCTCGGGCGGCGGCGGCGGAGGTGGCTGCGGAGGAGCCGGCGGAGGAGAACCCGCCGCCGCCGCCGCCATGCTGCCGGGCCAGCGCGCGCACAGCGGCTGGGGGCGGGGCCGCGGGCGGGGCGTCGGGGCGGGGCCTGGCCGGGCGGGGCGGGGCCTAGGCGCGCTAGGGGCGGGGCGGCCTCCTGCTCCACCCCTCCGCGCCCCTCATGGGCCGCGCCCGCAGCCACCGCCCCCACAGGTGGTGGCTGGGGCCAGCTCTTAGCTTCTTTTTGTCTTACCAGGACACAATTTGTGGGGGTTTTTTGGTTTCTATGTTCACTTTTCTAAATCGTTAACATTCCCCTCTCAAGAATGTAAGCGACCTTCAGGAGGCCTGGGACCCCGTCTTTCTCGGCCTGCATTGGGTCGCCAGCCATCAAAGAGCAGCGTCTGGAATTCAGTAGTTGCACGATAAACAATCGAGAAGTGGATGAGTGCAAGTGTGAATGCGGGAGAAAAAGAAGGAACTACTTGGATGGGTCTCTGGAATGCCAGAACAGGGACAGGCGTTTCCATCTGGGAAGGCTTCTTGGAGAAAAAAAAAAAAAAAAATGTTTAAGGGGAGATGGAAAATGCCAGCAGGAGTTATCCTACACAGACGGAACCTTGCTTTAGGCAGAGACACCAGATTGTGCAAAGACCTGGTGAGAGAAAGAACCAGTCTCCAGAAGAAAAAAAGAAAAAAGAAAAAAAAAAAAGGAAACTGTAGCCTAAAGGGAGGAAAATAACAGAGGAGATAAGCCTGGAGGAGGGCGGGTTAGATAAGGCTCTGTGAACCTGATAAGAGGGTTGGTCTTTTCTGCTGAGTCCCAAAGGCCAGTGGAAGCCCAGGGTGTCACAAAGCTGGGGCGGGTGATCCAGGTTTTGAAGTAATCAGGGCAGGTAGCTGCTTGGGATTATTGGGAAGGGCTGCGGAGATACTGGAATAAGCCGCAGGACAGGTGGGTAGAGCCCTTCACTGCCCGTAGAGGCACAGGAGGAATGCAGCTGGAGTTTCTGCTGCCTTTTGGAACACCCTGGTGGAGAAGGGCTTTGTGCCACCTAAGAGGGTCAAATCCTTCGGGAGCTTCAGGGGTTATCCCTTAACCCTTTCAAAGGACTGCAGCTAGAGACTCAGTGGCCCCTGACCTGCCTGTCAGCATGCTGGGCTCCCAGGACACTTGGCAGTGCTTTCCAGAGGCAAAGTGAAAACCCCCAGGAGCCACAGAATAGCATTTAGCCTGGGGACAGGGCCAGGAGAATGGTCTCACAGCCCTGACAGAGCATCTCAGACCCGAATACAGGAACACTATGGGACAAGCCAACAGCCCCTGGTGCACCAGCCTGCACCGTGCCCAGTACATGTGGCGAATTCAATTTCACTTTCAATTAATTAAAATTAAATGTTCAGTTCCTCAGTCACACTAGCCACATTTCAAGCGCTCAGTAGCTGCGTGTGGCTTAGCAGCTACCACATGGGACAGCACAAATACAGCACATTTCCATTACTGCAGAAAGTTTTATAAGGCACGAGGACAGTGACAGCTTCCGGTCAGTGACATACTGACCAGGCACATGCCGATGCGACCAGTGAGTCTCATACTCATGCGAGCCACACAGAGAAGCTCCATGGTCTCACTCTGGAAATGAAGACTCTGAAACCCGAGGCTGAGAGGCAGGACTTGACCTTGGAACGTGTGATTCCCAGGTCCTCGATGAGGCAGGGCTAGCTCCCCCAGCAAGCTGAGCTCCGAAGAGCTTGAAGGACGAAAGAGAAGAGAAAGGCTCTGTTGTGAGCGAAATTGTGCCCCAGCCCAACATTCATATGTAGTAAATCCTAACCCCCAGGTTTAGGATTAAGGAGGCCAGTGGATGGGCCCTCATCCAATATGGTTGGTGTCCTTATAAGAATTTGCATGCAGACAGACTCAGAGAGAAGACCAGGTGAAGACACAGAAAGAAGGCAGCCACCTACATGCCAAGAAAAGAGGTCTCCGAAGGAACGGACTCTGCTGACACCTTGATTTCAGGTTTCTGGCCCCTCCAGAACGATGAGAAAATAAATTTCTGTTGTTTAAAGCTCCCAGTCTGTGGTGCTTTGTTATGGCAGCCGGAACCCTGATTCCTGCAGAAGTTGGTCATTTTGTATCAATTAATTACAATACAGTGTGATACAAGAATGCAAAAACCGGGGGAAGGGGGCTGGCTAGGGGAGAGGAAGGGGGCAGTCAGGAGAGGCTCTCAAGAGGAAGTGGGGTTTGGAGATTTCTGTAGAAAGGCAAGAGAATGGAGGTGATTTTCCAGAAAAACATCAAAGGGCAGGAGAGTGTTAGGCAAGTTGAGAGGATGACAATTTTGGATTTGCTGGTGATCAAGGTGGAGCAAGAAGCCAGGAGGGCGAGTATCTGCAGAAGGACCCACAGCAGCCTCTGTACTGCTGCCAGGAGCGAGGCATTACCCCCAAGGACACTGCACTCAAGAATGCTGAAAAAGCAGAAAAAGGTAATATGTCCGGAGGAGGAAAGACCAGAAACAGAGAGGGCATTACAAAGTGATTTGCCTATCCAGGCACTGCTGATGGCCAGATCGAGGTGGTGGTCATCAAGGTGGAGAGGAGGTGTCACAGCAAAGGAGAGAAGAAAAGGGACCAGCTGCTCCTACCCAGGGGTCCAGGGAGCAGGACGATTAAGGATGCCTCCTGGATATGGGGCTTCCAGGGAGATGAACCTCATGGAGCACGAGCAGGCCTAGAGGACATGAAGGAGATGAATTTTGTTTTGAACAAAATGAGTTTGAGGTACCCGAATGTGCTGTTGCCTACACCTGTTAGAAGCTCAGGGGACATCTGGGCTCCAGAACCCATCATTTTAGAGGCAAAATGCCACAGGCAGGAACATGAGTGTACGTGAGAGATGGGAGGGCACACTGCCGCTGGAGGGGAGGAGATTTGCAACTATGAAAAAGTTCTAGAAATTGTCGCAGCCAAGAGGAGAGCCTAAGGAGATATGATGACTAAATGTCATGTGGGATCTTGGAACGGCAGCAACAAAAAATTAGGTAAAAACTAAAGAAATCTGAGTAAAGAATGGGCTTTAGTTTAACAATAGGTCCATCTCGAATCACTGAGTGTGGCAAACGTACCATCCTAATGTAAGATGTTCATAATGAGAGATGCTGGGTGTGTGGAAGAACTGTACTATCTTGGCAACTTTGCTGCTAATCTAAAACTATTTGAAAATAAAACATGTTATTTTTTTAAAAGCAGATTCGGCTTGGTAAGAATTATATTATGTTCTTAAATCAGAGAAACCTAACTCGGGGATAGTCCTCTGATGAGCGAAGCAGCCTTTATGTTCTGCAGCCACCGCTGAGCACTGTTCCCTTGGAGATCTCCCCTGGGGCGGGGGGAGGGGCAGGCCTACAAGGGCACATTCTCCCGGTGACTCTCTAGGGTGAGTCATGCTGTGAATCATCTCTAACAACGTGCTGCTCCCCGGCTTTACCCCGCCCCGAGGGCATAGCAAGGTGGCAGGAATAACACACTTCACATCCAACCTAATCCTTCTTCTCGACCTGTCATCTCAGAAGTGCACCGCCGGTCACAAAGAACGGCTTCCCCGTTAGAGCAGAAAAAACGGTGCCCCTGAACAAGGCCGATGATTGACATCCGGGAGTGGGTCGTGTCTTCGCTGTGTGTGGTGACATAGATAGTTTCCCTGGTTCCTAGGCACTGCGACAACCCAAACCACCCCCGTACATTTTCCAAATGTGCCCATCTCCCCATCACCCCCACCCTCAAAGGCCAATAAAGCAAACCGTTAGGGATGTGCCATTAGACGGGGAGGAGAGCATCGGAAAATGTGGAAGGAGCAGGAAAACAGACACTGCAAAAAAGTTAACTATTGGACGTGGTGCCATAGTGTAGCGGTGAGCACGTCTGCTTTACACGCAGAAGGCCCTGGGTTCGCGCCCCGGTGGAGCCACGGTCCACGGTCTACGGCCACGCCACCCTGGACAAGCCTCATGTCTGATCTCGGAAGCTAAGCAGGGTCGGGCCTGGTTAGTACTTGGACGGGAGACCACCTAGGAAGACCAGGTGCTGTAGGCATAAATAATAATAAATAATAAATAGAAGATGCTGTAGGCGTAAATAATAATAAATAATAAATAAATAGAAGATGGGGCGATTGCACCAAAGTTGGCATCCTGGTCAGAATAACATGCGACCGTTTCACAGAGCACAGGTCTGGTTATGGACTCAGCGAAAGCAGAGTTCAAGTCTTGACTCGCTGTGCGAACTGGCTGGCATAAGGCACACAACCTCTCTGACCTGCAGTCCCCTCATCCAACAAACGGAAGGATACGCCCAGCTTACGATCATGGTTGGCATGACAACATGTAACATGGAAAGGTCCCAGCACAAGGCAGGTGCCCAATAAACAGCAGGGATCCCTACATCTCCCACCTTTTGTTTGCTGGTTGCAAAACTTTATCCCGAGTCCTCAGCCACTACTTTCTCCACGCAGCCCACTCAATCAACCCCGTTTCTTCCACTGCACCTACCTGGACAACCCTGGGCCACACCTCAGACCTGCACACGGGCATCCTCCCTCCTGACACGCCAGGGACCGTGCAGCAGACACAACACCACGTGTGTGTAGGCCCAGCGAGGCGAAGTTCCACATCCCTGTTGGAGCTGGCCGGCTGCTCACTTCACTTCCTGCTCCCACCCCCACACCCTCCCAGGGTGGCCAGCTGCAGCCCATAAACCAGCCAGCACCTGGAAATCCCAGCGTCTGTTTTGGTACCAAAATAATCCGGAGGGCAAGGGCTGTTCTGACCTCCGGTCTCCAGGGATTGGCCTTCCAGCTCTTCTCCGGCTTTCCCGCCCACACAGTTCCAAAGGTCGAGCCTATTAACACCCACCCTGACTTAGGATATCCTGGGGTCAAGCAATGCAGGAACCAACAGGCTGGTCCTCTCACCAGGCACTGCCAGGCTGATTCCCAGGTTCCCCACGAGCCCAGCATCTCCTGCAGGAGCCAACCCCAGAGGCCTCTGTGGGCTTGCGGGCGGGGAGAGGGGGAGGGCTCAGATGCGTCCCTTTTCTGAGTATGCTGAGAGAGGAGCCTGGGCCGGAGCGGTAAAGTGCTGCTCCCTCAGCACCGGAGAGAAAACGAAGAAGGAATGTCTGAACTGCAAACCCACAGGCCAAAGGCCCAGTCTTCTGCCTGCATTATCATTATCATCGTTATTATCGTTATTCCTGCAGAAATGAATCTTCAGCCCTGTCAATGTCAGGATGCCTCATACTCAGCACACGAGTCCAAATCTTGCTTCGTGTAAACGGGCTGGAGTCTCTGGTCTAAATCCCAGTCCCCAGGAAGCCAACCAGCCTGTGGGAATGCCCCCCGCTGTGGGAGCCCTCACGTGCACGGAGCCCATACTGCTGTGCAACCCTCTGCCACTGCTCTTGGTGCTGGAGACCTGATCCCAAGTGGCCACCCTACACACGACCCCTCCCATTCACCCTCGACCTCCTGGGAGTGGGTCGATCTGTGCAGAACTCTGCAAACTCCTTTGATCCTGCTCTTTGAAGCATGGGCCGGAGCCTACACATCCCGCACGCTCCTCTCTGGCCAACGAGAGAGCCAATTCAGTCTCTCTGCCTTGACAGCAGGCCCCCAGGCTAGTGGGTACCACAGGCCAAAAAGGGGCCACCATGAAAGGGGGCGGGGCATGGCATCACTTCAGTTCCTTCCTGAAGCACTGCATTCCCTCCCCACCCCCATCTAAGCCCAAGCTCCATCGAGATACTCTGGCCAAGAAGCCCGCTGGCCTCACAAGGAACCCCCTCCTCTGAAACAATGCGTTCCTAAGGCCAGCCTCAGCCATCATTGGCCACAGTGCATCGATCCACCTGACTAAAGCTGGGCGGGTCAGTTTCTCCTGCCCACGACTGACACTGAGACCAGAGACGCCCGGACTGGGGACATCTGGTGCTGGGTGAATGGCCACCCTAGAAGGCTGGACCCTGAGTTCCTGGGCAGGGACCCCCTGGAGCCTCTCCGATCCGTCCACTCCAGGCCCGGCAGCTCAGGTTCTTCCTTTAATTCAGTTCTCTGAGCCCTTCCAAGGCCGACGGACACATTCCTCTTTCCTTCTGAAATCAGCCATATCTGATTTCATCGCTTGCATTTGTTAGGAGCTTAACCAACATCCCAGAGCTCAAACAGGGACACGGCCGGGGATGTTGAACCAGTGATGAAGTGTGTCTGGCCCACATTTGTCCTCTGCCTGGTTGGTCCCAGGAGGCCCCGGAGCTGGGATTGGTTAGATTTTTAGAAACAGTACCCGCCCCCTCCCACGTTTCCAGGGAAACAGCTTACATGGGACCCCTGGAGAAAGCCCAGGATGCACAAGACCTCAAAACTGGGTAGAGATTCCAACGCCTTCCCCCATTGCCAGTCTGTGGAAGGCTGGCCTCTTTTCTAGATGCAGCCGTCCTCCCTCACCCCGAAACTCAGGGACCCCAACGGCTGCAGCTTCCTGCCGTGATGTCACACAGCCTCCCCAACAAGTCAGCCCGACTCACGACCAGACAGAACACACTTTATTTCTGGGAAGAGACTCATCCTTTGGTATTTAGCACAGCTAAGGGGCTAACTGGAGCACGGCTCATCCAGCTGCTGAGGACCCCGTCTCTGGGGGTGCCCAGCCACCTCTTCACCCGTCCACGGCCGCCTCCTGCTCTTGCTTCCCTTCCTCGGGCTCTCCCGAGTCTTTCAGATTCTGGCGAGCGAAATCCTCAAACACCAAATTTTCATCCTGAAAACTAGAAGGAAACCGAGAACATTCTGATCGCCGCACGCACGCACGCACGCACGCCCTTTGAAGCTTGCCATGAAACGTTGAGCGAAATAAGATCCTCGATTCTCCTCTGGCAACGAGGGAGCCAATCAAGAGCTTCCTCGGGATGGAACACGCGGCCATTCTCCTCATAGCTGCTCATGGGAAAAAAAAAAAATCTCTTCGACAAACAAAAATAAGAAGAAAAAATAAAAAAACACAACCCAGAGAGCAGAGCGCCCAGCCAGCACATCTGTGCGCGCGGCCGCCCGGCCGCGTGCGCGCGCGCCCGCGTGCGCGCATGCGCATGTGCGGCAGCCTCAGCCCGAAGCCGCGAGAAGAAAACGGAACCAGCGACCAGAGCATGCATGGGGTGGGTACAAAAAAGACCCAAAAAGGGGTTTGTGCCCCAGGAGGAAGTCACAGCACACAGGGCAGCGTAGGGCAGTGGCTCACCTTTCCTTTGCCATTGCTGCAGCGTGGAATGAAAGGGGGAGGAGGGGAGAGAGAGAGAGAGAGATTAGCGTAAATTCTATTTAATAGTGGTACCTGGAAAATTGCTTCCTTGTTTAGGGATTGACAGTTGGAAGGATAAAAGGCATTTCGTGATAATTGTGTGTAATTCCTGCTTTTTTTTGCCTTTTCTGCCCTGAGAGTCTTTCTCCTTGCATTTTTAACCATCTTTTTTTTTTTTTTTTAATAAAATGCCACACCCTTCACCTGCTCAAAGGGAACAAGCCCAGCTCACCTCCAGGCCCATTTCCCTGGTGAGCCTAACCCATTCTGATGTCACGCTTCTCTTTCCAAAGCACCTCACCCCACGTGTCCCTCGGCCCAGTCTAGATCAGAGTCCCCAACTGATGTCAGGACCCGTTCCCTTCGTCCACCTCAAACCTTCCCTGTCTGTGTGGGCTGCTAACCAACCACAGGGGGGGGGACCCATGAAAAGGCTGACTCATCAAAACATCCCCGGGGCAAGAAGCGTCCTGGACTCCCACAGCACTAAGCACAAAATTATGCTAACCGGGACCATGAACCTCGGAGAGATTCGAATCAACAACCAGCATTCCATGTGGATGTTCTCACAGGGGACGAAAAAGCTGGGTAGCATTTCTACACCACTGACTGCACAAACCACTCGGCCCCCGGCCCTGCAACCTGCATGTTCTCTGCTGAGAGTTTGCCACCTAGAACGGCGAGCGGGGACCCAGGCAGGTAAGACGTGAGCACGTATCTGCCAATACAACTTGGTGACTCACAAATCCCTGGAAATAAGAATGTCAAGGCCACGGGGTGACTTGTCCTTTCTCCCTGAAACCTCATAGTAGTACAAAAACATCGCTGTTGTGTCAGGACACATGAGACATTCATCATAAAGGCCGGAATGACTGGGACTTGAAAATGTCACATCCAAAAGAGGAATAACGCCATTTCCCCCAAGTGCAGTCATGACGGCTATTCATAGTTCCAGAAAACAATCTGACATAAACTGTGGCATCACCTCAGGCCATAGTTTAAATCTACAGAGTGTGTATATAAAAAGACCCCAAAAGGGGTGTGTCAAGCCTTTGAAAACGTCCTTGAAACGGACTGGAATGCATCTTAATCTCATGTAGTTACAAAATTGCATTCTGATGACACAAGTATAAATGAATTTTAAAAATAGGGCTAGACTGTATTCCCCCCCCCCCCCCAGGGAAGGGTTTTGGCAAAGTACACAAAGCATCTGAATCCAAACTACTTGGAAAAGATACTTGGAGACAAAATATTTTTGAGACAAACCCAAAATGAATCTGGGGGCTCATTCTACTGTTGAAATGCTATTTCCTGATCAATGTAGAAAAGCTCTATCTAAAGCATAAGAAAGAGAAACCCTGCTTATTTACAACACTTCTACCTAAAATATTCTTTATTACGGTAACTGTGGAGAATTCTCATTCAGACAGGTCCTAATTTTTCTGCCCTGACAGCTAAGCCCCTCAACACACAGTAGAGAACGTATCCTCAGAATTTCTGAGATTGCACCTATATTATTTTTGCTGCTTCGTTTCTCTTTTTTAAAAGAGCTATATTGAGATCTTACTCACGGACCATATAATTCACCCATTCATATATAGAGTCCAGTGGTGTTTAGAATATTCACAGAGTTGCACAACCACTGCTTCTTTTACTATTAACATCCGTACACGAGCTCCCAGATCTAGAATTTGAAGGAGCCACAGTGTCAGGAACCCAGCTGGACCTTCTTTTCCAGCATTTTCTTTTGTATTCTCATGGCAACTGCCACTGTCAAAAACACTCCCTGTCTTCTAAACGCCTGGTAGTATTTCCAAATGAAATACAAAAGGCCCAGGCTTGCTCATTGATTTTTCACCCAAACTTTCTTTCAATCTAAATCCAGGTCTGTCCACAGTAGAACCTCTGCTTTGGAATCCTTCCTGATGAAGCCTAGCGAGGTAGCCCATGTCCAAGTGCAGGGCTGCTATGTCCTCTATGCGCCGATTGAAGATGGACAGACACCTGGCTCATGACTCATAGATGAGCACACCTTCCTGGGCTGACCTAGGCACCTGGAGGATGCCACGGCCACCCCAGGCTCAGTGATAGGGTCAGGAAATCCTAGCAACGGATATGAATACATCTGCAAGCAGTACGTGACCAGAGAAAGCCAAGGCGCTGAGTGACTGACCTGGGTCCTGGGGCTGGGGGTGCATGAGGCGGAATGGCACCTCGGTGGCCACTTCGCTAAAAAAAAAAAAAAAAAGAAAAGAAAAAAAAGAAGGCAGGTTGCTGAGAACAGGCACACATGATGATAATCTCACAGGCTTCAGTGAGTTTCAAAACAGACCAGGAATCAGCAGGTGGTCGCGTGGGAATTTTAAATGTATTCC
The DNA here is from genome assembly GCA_004027375.1 of Macroglossus sobrinus. NCBI lineage: Eukaryota > Metazoa > Chordata > Mammalia > Chiroptera > Pteropodidae > Macroglossus > Macroglossus sobrinus. The sequence goes on from PVKZ01003015.1 coordinate 77,091, forward strand.
TTGGAGCGTGGTCCAGAAGCTTCACTCATGCGTGGCTGAGGCGGCTAGGATCTGCCCTCCCGCTTGGTAGTGTCCATGACGTGACACCGCGGTAGAGGACAGGGGAAGGAAGGTCGTTTGGAAAAACATCCTTTGCAAACGTGTCCACCATTTTTTATACATTACACTGACACGAGGAGCAGTTAATACGTTAAACTGTGTCAGGGAGCAGGCACACCATCTCCTGCTGAGGGACAGGACGGGGACGACACGGGGTCCACCTGATTCCGGAAGACAAGGGCGTTGGGGTGACTTGGAATTTATACAAAAAGGAGGAAGGGAAGGGTCAGGAAGGAAAGCAGAAAAGCAATCTGGACAAAAGGGGAATGGAAATGGGGGCGTGACACAACAAGGGTGACTCCAGGCCACACGCGGGACCCACCGCCTCCTGCCCCGCCCCCTTCCCAGTGACTGCTTTGGTCGTCCGTGGCGCATGTCTACAGGGCAGCTCTCGTCAGGTAAGGAGATGATGAGAGTCGGGGTGAAAGAGTCTGTAAGGTCGGGGCCTGCCTCCAACATGTCTTACCTGTGGCCTCTTTGTGCAGGAGGCAAGAGGCACCTGTCACTATGTACAACAGCCAAAAGGTGGGAGGAAATAAACCCCAAATGTCCACAGACTGATGAACGGATGATTAAAGTGAGGTCTATCCTTACAATGGACTAGGACTCGGCCATGAAAAGGAAGGAAGCACCAACAGACACTGCAATGTGGAGGAGCCTCGACGACATGCTAAGTGGGGGCGGCCAGCCCCTACAGGGCTGATATTGTCTGACTCCATTTATGAGAAGAACAGCATATCTACGGGGATGGATGGAGTTAGTGGCCGCCAGGGACCAGGGACAGGAGCGAATGGGGGCGAGAGCTTAGCAGGTACGGGCATTTCTTGTCGGATGGTAGAAGCATCCAGATGCTGGGCAACGTTGATGGTTATACCCCACTGGACACATACTGGATGCTGCTGAATGGTACACTTTCCCATAGTTAAAATGGTAAACTTCGTGTTACGTATGTGTTACTGAGCACACACGTACAGAGGCAGCTGCATGGAGTGTGCCAGCTTCTTGAGTGCGTGCGTGTGTGTGTGTGCGCGCACGCGTGTGGTATCCTTGCCCAGTGTTGTCTCCGAGAAGCGTCCCCAGCCTCACACCTATTCGCTAAGGTTTGTGTGACGTGTCCCCAGGCAGTGGGCGTGGCTTCGTAAGAGCTCTGAGCATCACTGCTGGGAAAACCGATTTCACTGTGATGGGTTTTGAAGCCCAGGTTTATTCCTTCGATATCCCGGAAATCAAGCAGAGAGGGAAGGAAGGTGAAGAGGCTTACCTGGAGGTGAGCTCTCCCAGAAAACTAGAAAAGAGAAGCAAACGGGGCTGCGGTGACCGCCCACAATGGTGACGAGGCCTTACTTCCCATTATTTAGAGGCAGGACATGTCACAGTCACGTCCCCTTACCCAAGGCTCTCGAAATCTTTGTGTCCCTTAATAGTCAACTCAACTATTTCTCTCTACTGTGACTTCATCTCCTTCTCTAACGAGTTAAAAAGATGCATCACTTGGGTTCAAGGCCTGCTGCTTGAGAATAAAACCGCAGACCAGAAGTTCTCTCTTGACCCCAAGGTCATTGTGAAATACCTGTCCTTCACTTATACTGACGGCTGAAAGAAACCCTGTTCTAATCCTCTCCAAGAAAATGAAGGGAAATCTCACATACTTTGAGAAACACAACAAATATAAACACGGTATCAAACAAAAGTTACAGAATCAACCCATGTTCTACTTTGCTGCTCCAACTGAAATTTGGGGACCTCTTTGTCTCCTCAGAAGCATGGAAGGGACACCTGGACTTGCCTTTCATGGCTGAACTACCCCAGGCTCATCACGGTTACAGGCCAGAGCCTTTGGCGACGAAATTTGAAAAGGAAAATGAGAATTCGCGTTTTCTCCTTTGGCCAGGGTTTTAAAAACGGGAGAAATCCATTTCATCAAAACATAGAGACCCATTTCCTCAGCATTCCGAGGTATCCGGTCTCCCCACTGAGGATGGACGCCTCCCACAGATACGGCGAGAGACCACCTGACGGCCACCGCTCTGCCCTGAAAGCCAGGGCAGCACAACCCGCTTTCCCTGTGGGACACGTCAGCTTCCGCCACGTGAGCAGGTGCGCGCCCGTTCTTGTCAGAGACACGTGTGCTGTGTCACGGTGCACGCAGCCTGTCGTCCGCTTGCCTGCCTTTTCCCACGTGACGTTCTACCAGACAGAACTGTGAAACTGGACCAACAGGGTCTCTCCCCAACTCTACCCGGTTCGCGGTGGAATCTGTGGACCTTCCCGTGCTATCTCCCAGTCATCTGGGAAGACAACAGTTCGGCCCCAGGCCGAGACGGGGTGCACGGTGTGGTGGGACTTGGACACTCACCCCGACACCGTGAGCTTCACCTTGATCTGGTAAGACACCAGGATGCCCAGGACGGTCCGGTCTATGCCCTCCTTGATGCTGCTCAAACAGAAAGGAGAAGCAGAGGATGCAAGCATTGGCAGAAAACACGGGCTGGCAGAGCAGCCCCTCGTCTCCAGGCAGGCACACCGCCGAGGGGTGTCCTCCCAAGGAACTGGTGACCTTGACCAAGCTGTCGAAGTTCTAGAACTTTCCATACTCAGGGCAGGGGGATTCCCCTCCTGGTATTTCCGCTGTGGATGTTCGGAAGGCAGGGCGTGCTCCCTGGTGCTCCCTGCTCTGCCTCCGTGGATGCTCACGCACCTGTTCATCCGCCAGAGACCTTGTCCTCCTTGGCACCTCCCTCTGCCCCGCCTGCCATCCCTGGCAGGGCCACAGAGTCTGCCATGGGCCCTTCCTGCCCGGATCGTCTCAGTAACTCCCCTCCCACGCACCAGGCTCCACCCCCGAGCTCTCTGCTGCTCTGTGGCCAGTCAGGCCTTCCAAGGTCAAGCCCCAGCATGGCCCGGCAGGCCACCTGTGTGTGACCTGTCACCTCATACCCTGTTGCGCCCCTGTGTCCCCCCTGTGCCAGCCTTGCCAGATACAAGCTCGTTCCACAATGCCCTCCTCTTCCTCCTCCTTTGCACCCCCCTCAAGACCTCCAGGTGAAGTTGACCCTCCCTCCTCTGTGCTCCTGCCCTGTGACCCCAGCCCTGTGCGCTGAAGTGAATAAATGCGGTATGTGGGGCCATCAGATGTGCCCCAAAGAGAGTGCCGTCTAACTGTCCTGGACGGCGACTCCCCTCCAGATCCCACCACGCGCACGGTCTGACGGGCGGCCGCGGGCCTTGTAACGCGGATCGTGACCTCACGTGATGCAACCTGGGGTCATAAGCATTTCAAGATGCCCAATGACTGGGATTAAGGTATAAAAACAGACTGAAGTGCCAGCTAAGGCCGCGTGACTGACAGACACCGTGGCCTGAGGCAGAAGGCGGGGGGTGGGGGGAGGCGCGGGGTTCTGTTCAGAGGTCTGGGAAGGCGCTGTGAGGCAGCCAGGGAGGTTCTGGGCCTGGAGGGGACACCCAGCCCAGGGAGCCTCCTGGTGGGGGGCGCCTTGGACATTGCTTCTAAGAGCACGATGTTCCCCGCCCCCAATAACTCCATTGGCTCATAGGTACCGAAGAGGGCAGATGCCCTTGTCTGCATTGTGGGACGTGGCCGAGCGCTCAGCGGAGAGGAGATGCCACCGAAGGGGAACGAGGGGGACGTGACCTGCGACCCCCGTGCCCCGTGGGATGGCCTTGACCCGGAACTGAACAGCTGGGGGAGGGAGTGTGCTTCGCGCCATGCCCGAGGACACCCTGCACGCTGTCTCCCTGCCACCCTCCTGGAGGGGGAGGGTCACACGTGCACACGACACACAGATTGGCGGACCCCGGTTCGGCCACGCTTGCCACCTTCTAGGGCCCCGGTAGTCAGCCCTGAAGCTGGACTCAGGGTGAGGAGTGGACTTCGCCACGAGCTGGCCAGGTGACCTCGGACAAGCCTCTCCTTCTGGCCAAACTTCAATTTCTTTATCCACAAAGTGTAAATTCACCTTCCTCGCAAAAGGGTGTAGAGACTCACGCGTTTGTAAAACACTCCACGAACCATAAAACGTTTCTACATAAAGCGTGTCCCCCTCTGCCGGGATGATAGGCCCTGAGTAAGCCGACCTAGGGTCTCGATCTCCCCGCTCGTCCCCCTCCCAGAGCATCACAGATGTGCTTCAGAGTCCGACACACCCCCTGGACCGACCGCCCTCAGAAAATCCTCCGCCTCCCACGATCCTGGTTTCCATCCCCCGCTGCCCGCTTTACACGGATTGGTGAATGGTCTGCACCCCCACTTTAGAGATGGGAAAACCGAGCTTCTCAGACAGCTCAAGCAAGTCGCCCAGGGTGGCCCAGACGGTGAGCAGGGCAGCTGGGGCTGGCACGAGGCTGTCTCTGGAGCTCAGGGCCGGAACTGCCACATCACACCAAGCCTGGGGGGTGCGGTCCCTGCTTGAGCCCAGGGGCTGAGGCGAGAAGGGGGCGCAGGCCCGCACCCCCCGCACACGGAGTCCCGCGGGCTTATCTCCTACAAGGACTCACATGGTGCTGGAGGCGAGGTTCGTGTCCTCGTGCTTGATCTTGCCGTCCAGGGCAATGCCCCTCCTCTCGCGGTTGTTGGCCAGCAAGGGCACCAGGGTCAGCGTCGTGGTCAGCGTGCTGTTGGGCGGCACCTTCTCTCTGCAGGAAGGGCGTCAGGGAGGAGATGTGGCTAACTGCTCTGACGCTCCCAGAGCCATCATCGACCCCGCGAGGCCCTGTCTGTCATCGGGCATCTTCCAGGACCCCAGGCCCCTGTGACTCACTCCCTGACAAGGAGCAGAACAGGATTACTGACTCTCGGAATAGGCTGCCAGCACCATTTTCCTCATGTTCCTCGGTCTGCTCTCATCACTGAATTTCTAGAACATTCTGTGGGGTTAAATGAGACTGACTGCCCCAAGGGTCAGGGACCACACCCAATGTCCTCCTGAAACTGAACCACACAGTGGGCTGCAGCGCCACCTGGTCGGCGCCGGCCACAAGTCCAGGCTGGACGTCACCTGCTGCTGACAGCTGTGGCTATGTGGGGGTCGGCATGTGCCCAGGTGGCTGGGCCCAGGTGGCCGAGGGCGGCGAGGCCAGGTCCTCGCTGCGGACGGTACAGAATGCCCTGGTCCGGGTCCAGGGTGGCACATGCTCTTTCTCTCCCAGATCTTCCCCATCCACAGCCGGGTGGGGGGTTCCCCAGCATCGGACAAACGCAGGGGGCTGTGCCAGATGGGGGGTCGGGGACGGAGCTGGGCACACGGCAGTGTGGACTTCTCCAGGTCGGGCCGCGTCCCCGCTCTCTGAGCAGGGTCTGGGGCTGGCGAGCTGGCTCCGCCTCGCACCCACGCTGGGCCACGCTGAGCCCTGAGCCGTCAGCACGGCCTCGCACCTCGTGCCGCCAACCCTGTGACCAAGCAGGTCACGTGATTTCGGGAGCCCCACTGTGCGCCCGGAGAAGCACACCCACAGTCATGTGACCACATGCTCTCTGACTGCACAGCCCAGACGAGCCGGCGGCCTGTGCCAATGCTGCCTGCAACACCAGCCATCCCCGTGCCCAGCCAGGGGAAGACAGGGCGTGGGTCCTCAGCCTGCTCCCGGACAGGCCGGGAGTCTGACCTGCCGCCCTCGGAGGGGCTTCCCTACTGGAGATCTTAGGGAATTTCAAGCCCTAAAGGTGGCTTCTCCCACCCCTGGGCGTACAGAAGGCTCCTGGGCGTGCTCACTGCAGAACGCCGCCGGAGCCCATGGGTGGCCCACAGCTTCCCATCTGGGCCCTGGTGGAACCTCTCCTAGCGAACTCGGTTTGGGCAGCTGAGTGACCGAAGCGGAAATGACACTGTAAAGGTGACAGGAAAAGGGACGGCCGCTTGGCCAGCACCTTCAGGACCTGGGACTGGATGGCGGGCAGCAGCTCGGGAGTCAGGTCTGCCCTGGTTCCAAGGAGGCCCGCCCTCAGAGCCCCGGGAGCCCTCGGTCTGGGGATGATGGCTCCTGCTTCCGGCCTGAGACCTCCCGGCACTCAGACGAGGACCACTCTCTCCTGCCATTGGTGAGCACGTGCCCACAAGTGAGGCAGGAAGCTGCCAGGACACAGGATGTGCAAGGATGTCCCCAGGCCTGGCGCCGAGGAGGCAGTCAGCGAGTTATGCTTCTGCCCGCCCTCCCCTCCCCGTCTATACTAACCTTAAGCCCGGATCTGCTTTGGCTAATAGTTTATCCCAAACCTGCCTTTTAAATATTACCTAATATTGCTATATTGCTGAATCAGTTTGTCTTTCCTCGCCACCCCCTTCCTCTAACGTGGTAATATTTTTGCATCCAATGGTGCCTAGAACCTGACAGCTAGACAAAGACCCTCCTGAGGGCTCCCCTCTGGGGGGGAGGCATAACCCCCAGAAGCCTGTGCGATTCGTGAACCTGAGTGCCTGGCACAAAGTAAAAGTAGGCAGAGCTCTCAGACTGCCATTCTAACGAAGAGAGAAAAATCAGTCAGGACAGCAGGCTGAGACTTGACGCAGCACGCTAATCCAATTGGCGTTGGTATGAGAATTTCAAATCGAGGACCAGATCTAAAGATAAAAGGCCCCTTGCCCAGGCTGATGGATCATTTGATTCTCTAGCTGGAGGGGGACCAAGAGCAGCATCGAGTTCTTAGCAGCTTACTCCAAAGATAAGTACGAAGGTCCAGCTGCTCCCACAGGGACATCTCCATCCCTACATCCCTCCTCTCCATCATGCCTCAGCTTAAACCAGCCTCTCAGAACTCTTGGGAGTGAGCACAGGGTGGAGATGCTAACTTTCCTTGCAGCCCTTGAAGTGAGAAAAGAGGAAGGAAGGGAGAAGCTGGTGAGCTAGCTGAGCGTTCCGCTTCCCTCATCCACTTCCCTTGTCCAGACGAGCAAAACAGGAACCTGACGAAGAAGCCTGGGCCGCCCAGGAAATAGAAACCCGGCCAGTTACTCACGGGGATTCCTCCACGGCCACCGGCTTGACGTAGTAGTCGCTCGAGTAGAGAACCACATTGGCCACTTGCTCCACTGCAAAGGGAGGGCGGGAGTGAGTGACCTGCGTGGGGTCCTCCATGCACACACCAGGTGCCCCCCGGCCTTCCGGGGACGTGCTTGGTCCTCCCTCTCTAAGGACCCTTGGAATGTGCTCCTCAGGCTTGGCTTTCTCGGCTCAAAGCTTGAAGGCTGAGATTTCCGAGGCCACTTCCGCTCATCAATGACCTGCTGTGTGTCAACTCCCACCCAGGCGCCCGTGGGAAAACTGCACTTCCTGGGAGCCCCCCTCCACTTGGCTGAGCGCACTCTAAGTCCCCGAGTGTCCTTCCGAGGCAGGCAATAGTCTGGGGGTCCAGAACTCAGCACGAGCTCTCTTTCTCCAAACCCACTCCCTTCCGACACTCTCTGTCTTATTGATGGGGAATCTCCGTCCAGGTGTCCCAGCCAGAAAGCATCAGGACTGGGGACAGGAAGATGGGCTCTCGAGCCCGGCTGCTTGAGTTCACATCCCAGTTTCGCCATCAGCTGTGGAGTGAGTGACATAATTTCTCCAAGCCTCAATTTCCCCATCAGCAAAATGGGGGTGAGGATTGCATCTAACTCATATGGGGGATGCGATGATTACAAAGATGTAATCAATCCATGTGGGTGTTGTGATGATTAAAAACATTTTTAATCTCTATTGAGGATTGAAAGAAACAATTTATGTGAAGCACTCGGCACGGTGCCCGGCCTATAGGAAGCTATTAACATTTTGCTTCAGAAAATTCAACAGCTTATTTCAAAAATTAATGGCTTTGATGTTAGGACTCATAAAACTTGAACAAAGAATTTTAAAGCAAAGTATCAAAGGATACTTTCTCAATCCTGCTGCTTTTTGGAACATCGTACTATATACGTTAGACATCATGCTAAACAAAGAGACTAAGTCCTATCAAGACTTAAAGGCATATGAACGAAACCAACATAAAACAAAGCCATAAATGAAGCATTCCTATCAGTATCAAGCAAAATCTAGAATTCTTTAGCATGCATGCATCAAAATTTCTGATGATGGACACACGGGGAAGGAGGAGAGAGGTGTGTGACACTTCAGGTGACGAGCCATCCTGGCTTGCCTGGGACTGGCCCCGTTTCAGCACTGAGAGTCCTGGGCAACCTGGAATGGTTGGTCACCCCGACACCAAGTCTATCGTTGCCTTTGTCACTGGATGTCGGAGTCAGGAGTGAACTTGAAGGCCTCCCTCCTAAGTCATTCTATCGTGTCTTTTTGATGTAGCTCACGTCAAACCATCAAAGTAAGACCACCCCTGCACTTGGGTGCCTTCCAAAGTGTGTAGGGCCTGCGGGCAGGGGCGCCCCTCCTCGGGGCTGGGCCATCACGTGATGGGGCGTCAACGGGGGCAGCGACAGCAGTGCGTCACCATTTACAAAGCACTTCCACGTGTGACCAGCCCTTGGTGCCTCACCACACCCAGAAGGCAGACCGGGAGCCCCCCTGCCCGGTGCCAGGTGGGATTGAGAGAGGACTCGCATAGCCCAGCCTACACTGAGCCGGGTGTCCCCAGCCCAGAGCTTTCCCACAATGCCGTGCGCATCTGTCAGCAGGACTCAGCCCGGATCGGAAGAAGAAAACTCCCCTCTTGGCCAAACTCCTCTCTTGGCCCCTCCCCCCGCGATCTGGCACAGGGTCCCCTCCAGGAAGGCATGACACGGAGAGACGGAAGATCTCCTGTCGGGATGTGGTCCCCACACCAAAGACAGTCTCTCAGCTGAGCCCGAGGTCCTACCTAATGCTTTGATCTTCTTCACCGTCTTCTCTGTGTTGTTGGTCACCGTCACGGTCACAGGAATAGGCTCCCCGTGGAAGTAGATCTGAAAACGTCAGCGGGGACGTCAGAGAAGGCGGAAGGGGTGCGGTGGCACCCCTTCCTCTCATGGCTCTCCACCTTCGCCTCAGCCCCTCCACTGGAATGAACGTGGCTGGGTCCCCATACTTTCAAGGAAGAGAAAGTGACAGCCACGCTTCCTTGGGAGAAGGGCCTGGAACACGCTCTGCCCCACCTGCAGGACGCTGAGAAGGGTGACGGGGACAGCGGGCGCCGAGGGAGGGTGCTGCTGCCCAGACTCACGCACGTGCTCACTTTCCCCGTGGGGCTGGCCACAGGGTCGCACGTGGGATCGGAAGGTTATTGGGGGCAGAACCAGCGAAATGAAAGCAGAGCGGTGGGGAAGCCGGGCAGAGCCCTCCTTGGTGGTGATGCCCATGTGACCTGGGGCCAGGTGGTCATGCTCCTGCACCCGTGTGCACACACACAACGCGTGCTCGTGCACGTGTGCCCAGATGCGGACACACAGCCCAGGGCAGAGTCTGTTAGGCTCTTGCTGACACGTGTGTACGACTCCTGGTGGCCGGAGGGGCCAGAGAGCCTTGGCCGGTGGCTTGTCACCTTTTTTCTACTATGAGGCACCTCAGAGATGGCCTAGATGACACGTGACACAGCCACCCCCTCATGGTTACAGGGAAACTTGGCTTTTCCAAGGAAGGACACAGTTTGTAATGCCAGGACCATGGGTGTCACAATAGTAAACAGGGCCCATGGGACAGAGTGGAGACAAAGAAAGCGGGGGTGGGGGGGAGTGGGTATGGAAACCACCACTGGTCCGTCGGGACTGACAGTGAGAGGAATGCAAGCCAAGGTGACCCTATTCTAAAAGTCACCTTAAAAGCTCCAAATTAATAATAATATTTTTAAAAAGCCAATCGTTCTCAAACGCTGGTGCTTAAACCATCCCTAGACACACCGGGCAGTGGTTAGGGTGCCAGGGCAGGGCCTATCCACCCCCTCTCCCTTCCCCTCCCCCTCCCCCGCCCACACGGGGACACAGCGACCCCTCAGGTTACCTCTTTGCTGAGGGAGACGGCGAGGTGCAGGGGCTTGTCCGACATGAAGAACTGCCAGGCGGCCTCGGCCTGGGGCTGAGGCCCCATCTTCGAGGGCGCATGCTGTACCTTACGAATCAGTAACCGCACAGAGCTCCTGAGGACAGAGTGTCACAGACAGTCCTGTGCTCAGCACCCAGGCCTCCTCAGGGCGGTGCCGGGTCTCTCTCCTGTACCCACGGTGTGACCCCACAAACCACAGGTGAACCCAGAGGGGCCCCAGGGCCTGGTTTCCAGTCCTTTCTCTGTAATTTCACCACGTGGGTGGCCGGGCAGCTCTCCCGAGGGTCACCCTCACCCTCGGCTAGGACCCCCGGCTGGCTGTCACCCCTGGGGTGAAGCTAACGTGGGACTAGGTTGTGTTATTTGTGTGACGTGCTCCAAATGCACACATTGTCGTTGCTACTTACTGGAGCACGGATGTGTGTGTGTCGAGTGGGAGGAGGGAGTGTTGGGGGCATAGGTGGGACCGTGTTCAGGCACGAGAAGAAAACTGAAGGCCAGGCCTGGGGGGCCCGCGGGGCGGGAGGCGGGTGCGGAGTTGGCTTGGGGTGAAGAGGTGTCTGGGTACAGGTTGTTTGGGGTAGAGAGAGTGGACAGGGGTGTCGCCATGGTTACACAGCATAGTGAATGTGCTTAAGGCTTAAAGTGCACACGTGAAAATGGTTAAAATGGTAAACTTCATGTTATGAATGTTTTAGCACAAAAAAAGAAATCACAAAAAAAGAAAACTGAAGAAGGCAGGAATCTGTAGGCTTTCCGGGCTCACTGAGCCTTTGATGTTGCTAATCCCCCCGTCATTCTTTTATTTTTCTGCCCCAATTTATCAACCACGGACCCCCACCCCATGTAGAGGTTCTGTCCCTGCCACCTTGACCACAGGGCCACATGGCCCCAGGGCAAGAGTTCTGCCACAGACTCACAGGGAGGGGCGGTTTCTCACCCCACCCCTCGCTCCCTGGACTCCGCCCCTCGCTCCCTGGACCCCGCCCCCTCGCTCCCCGGACCCCGCCCCCTCGCTCCCTGGACCCTGCCCCTACGCCCTAAGGGCACTCACTTCCTGGGAATCTTCTCGTCCTCGTCCCCAGTGCTGTCCGTGGCAAACGCTTTGACCTCGAAGTCCACTCCACAGCACTGCGGGGACAGAGAGCAGACACAACCTCGGTCAGCCCATCCCTTTCCGGAACCCGGGACGGGTTGTACTCATGGGGGTGGGGCGTGTCACCACACCTTCTCTTTTTGTCCCAGCCTTACCCTTTGCAGGGTTCACTGCTAAGCCTAGGTGTTCAAGGGCGCTGGTAATGAGATCATGACATTAGCACAGAGAGTGCCCCAGGCCCGGAGGCCCCAGTGGCCCCCTTCCAGTAGCTGCAGGGGGAGGTCACATATCCCCCATTCAGTCATCTGTCCCAGATGTGCCCCCGCCTGTATGTTACTGACCCCGCCACCTACAGCCACCTACAGCAGGAGGGCCGAGGACAGTGCTCCCAGTGCTGCCAGCGGGGGGTCTGTGAGTGCCCCGAACCCGGCAGGCAGCTGCTGTTCAGCTGCAGCCATGCCTGGCCAGCCTGGGACAGGGAAATGGAATTTGGAGTGAAGTTTCCCAATATTTAAATTAATTAAAAACAACGTTGCATGGGTTGAACAAACAGTATCTGCTGGCTCTTTCAGACCCTCAGCCCAGTGTGTGAAACCCTCCCCAACCCTGCTCATCTCTGCATATTAACCCTTGTGTGTGTTTGTGTTTGTGTGTCTGTGTGTGTGTGTGTGTGTGTGTGTGTGTGTGTGTTGGGGGGGGGGGACACAGAGCACCATCGGCCTGTAGGGGAAAAGTGGAATTTCGCAATTGCAGCAATTCTAAAATCTAGGTTGAAAAGAAATATGTCATTATCGCCTTCACCCTGGAAACCTTAGCCAAGCTCCCCCGTGCGCCCCCCACCCATACTGTATGCCGCTCCCTGCAAGAGCCACGCCCCTCACCAGGCTCCCCTGGGCTCGGCTGTTCCTTCTTCCTGGAGTTGGTACTTCTCTCTCTCTCTCTCTCTCTCTCTCTCTCTCTCTCTCTCTCTCTCTCTCTGACAAAACCCTATGTATTCTCCAAGGCCCGGCTCAGAGGTCTCCTCAGCTGTCTGGCCCCCAGGCCCCCAGGCATGCAGACACCCCCTCCCAGGCTCCCCTGGGCTCAGTTCATACTTAGCTCTGATTCCCTTCCCTCCTGGGACAGAAGAGAGAAAGAGTGGCACTTTGTTTGGCTGGCACTTTGTTTGGCTGGCACCAGTGTCCCCCTGCTCTGATTTAGTGACCTCCTCCTCCTCCCCCTGGGCTGCCACACCTGTTTCCCTGGACCGGTGGCTTTCACACGTTTTACCACCCGAGCTAAGAAGTAACGTGGCCCAGCAAACAGACACGCGCGTGTGAAACACCGCTGGGCCTGCTGTGCGAGGCACTCCGAAATCTCCCTTTCTCATCCATTTCCTCCCATTGCACTTCCCTTACCTGCCACTTCTGATCCGCTGCGCTGAGTTTGCAAACCTCAGATGGGGCGCGACCCCCTCAGGGAGACTCACTGCCCCTGACCTGTCCCTGTCCGTCTCTGCACCCATCCTGCCACTCCCTCTGCCATAGGTCCCCACGGGACACCGACTCTTCCTCGGCCCGTAATCTCTGGCTCACTCCTCCCGCACACACGCAGCCCCTCTGCCTCTCGGCCTGATGGGATCTCCTGCTCAGCCCACGTCCCTACGTCCTTGTACGTCTGGAATTTCCCGTGGTAACAAAAAAGGCTGCTTTTCAAAGTCATTTGCGGGAATGAATGAAGGCATGGCGATTCTTCCTGCACCGACCTTGCCTGTGTCCTGCGGAGCGGGCTGCAGCATGACGGAGCAGGGTAAGTAGTCAGGGAACTGTGGGAAGAAAGAACAAATGATTTATTTCAGGGGAGGGGGTGATGGTGGTGGTGGGGAGGGGGGTTATCCCACGCGGGACACACACGTATCGTGCAAAAAAACTAGAAAATGAAGACAAGGAGCAAGCCCGAGGAAAAACGTGTCCACGCCCGTTTCCAACGCCCAGAATCACGTCACCAAGGTGACCACCCCAGGGTGCTGCGAGCACCCAGGCGCACGAGCCGCAGGTGTGTTCAGGCGTCCTTCAGAAATGGCACCATGTGCTGCATGAGTCCTGCCATCTGCTCCACCCGCATCACTGGCCTGGAGCCTGGCCCCACGCGGGGGGCACTGAGATGATGTCCCCCGCGCGACACGTCACCGACAGGGCCGTGGTCACACACCGACCTGGTGTCTGCGGACCGTCATGTCACTTCCTGCTCCCAGCACGGAACGGGAGCGCCCAGGGCCACAAAGCTTTCTCAGGGGATTTTAAAAACCAGTTTGGTGGCAAAATACACAGAAGACTGATGGTTCCAAAGAATCAAGCACATTTGCGGGTTCTGCACAAATCCCCGCCAACCATCTCCAGAACCTTCTCTCTCCCACGCTGAAGCTCTGTCCCCTTAACACGCTGACGCCCCCATCCCCCAGCCCCTGGTAACCTCTACCCTCCCTTCCGTCTCTGTGGGTCTGACCATTCTCAGGACCTCATACGAGTGGAATCATGCAATATTTTTTGTGTGTGTAGCTTCTTTTGCTTTGCATGACGCCCTCAGGGTTCGTCCACGTTGGAGCACGCTTTCAGAATTTCCATCCTAAAGGGCTGACCCGTGGACCTTTGGAGAAGTCTATGATATTACGACACATACACGTGCTAGCAGAGGGGGCCGCCGCAGCAGCCTCCCCTCCCCCCGTCGCATTCACACCGGGTCGCAGAGGGCCCGGGGCAGGCCTGCTGCGTGCGGGTGGCCCGGGGCAGGCCTGCTGCGTGCAGGTGGCCAGGCTTCCCCAGAGGAAGTGATTTCTTGAGCGTGTCCTGCAGAGCTGCATGCAGACAACAGCTCTTTGGGGAACTTTTCTGTTTCGAAGTCCTCGGGACGCCTTTCTTTTTATAGACAAGTGACTGAAGCAGTGACATGCGCGTGTAATTAGGTGGTCGGGATGAAGGGGAATATTTAAACCGTAGGTTCGAGCCGTGCCTTCCAAAGGCTCGGAGGCTATTTTCAAGGACTTAAAAAAAGGACAATCACAGCCCGTGCCATCTAGAATTTCCTCCAAGCCTACAATTTGAGGGCTCGCAAATGTGAATGAAGTCATCCTTCTGTCCCCTCTCCTTCACGCCTGGTCCCATGACAAGGTGCTGTGGGGTGAAGGGCCCGGGGCAGGGGAGAGGGGTCGCTCACCGTGAGCAGGAAGGGGTACGTGTTGTCCCCCAGCTTCTTCATCAGGCTCTCCTGCAGTTTCGTGGAGGTGGTCGCGGCCCCCACGGGCGGGAACACCTGGACCCTCGAGAAGTACAGGTCCCTGCGGAAGCTCAGGCCAATCACGTCGATGTCCTCCTGGCCGTAGCGGAAGGCGCAGGTCACAGAGACGAACACTGGACGGGAGACGAGAGGGTGAGCACGGGGCGGCCACGGACACTGCAGGTCACAGGGCGTGACCTCCAGCCTCTGGAGGGAATGGGGACTGAGAACCATAGCACCCAGCCGGGCCACACACACATCCGGGGAAGCAGCACCGTCCCCAGGTCCCCAGGGCGTGTGTTAACGCTCCACGGGCGTCCGGCAGAGGGTGGAGGAGGCACTGTTCCCTCCGTCCCACACCCCCTCCTCTTGACCCAGCGGCTCAGCGCCTTCGGGAGGCTTTTGCGCAGTGCACACTTGGGTCCTACGGGCAGGATGTCTGGGTGGCGCTGAGGGTGAAGGTGAGAAGCAGCGGGAAACAGCGCCAGCGAGTAAGCAGAGCAGGACGCGAGGTCCGCGAGAGGAGCTAACGGGGGCTCGTGGACGAGCGGAGGGACAGAATCACCTCCAAGAGCAGAGCCTCCCCGCGCCCCTCAGAGACACGCGTTCTCTGAATCGTCACTTCTAGGAACTCAATTTCGTGAAAAAGATGTGCCTCGTGCCCCCAGTGGACCACAAGAATTACGTGAACGCACACGTCTTGAGGATGAACTGTTTGCACACTTGCTTTAACGGGGCAAATAAAACCACACAAAGCTGGGACACGTGATGCTGGGACACAGAGCACACAGAAGCGGTCCCCAGCTTCTCAGCAGGTGCTGGCTGAGGACCGTCTGTGTCTAGCTGCCCCTTGCTGCTACATTCAGAAGAGACACTAATGGCTCACCTAACCGTCATCTCGTCCCGTGTTTGTCCGAGGGAGGGAGGTGCCCAGAGATGACACGTTTTACCCTCCTTGCCAGGCAGTGCTGTCCCCTCAGAGCAGGCGCCCACCCCCCGCGAGGCTGAGGGTGACAGCGGTCAAGGCTCAAGCCGGGCTCCCCCTGTGGGACACCGTGAGGAGGGTGGAGACAGCAGAAGTGGGGCGACATTCAGCCCCTTTTCTGCCAGGCCCCCTCGATGCGGACAACCCCACGTCGGACATACTCCTGTGGGCACAACCAGGGTTAGGGACAATGCCAGGGGTTGCTAGGAGCGACCGCCCAAAAAGGCATCTTTAGAATGGAACTGAGTCTGTGACATCATCACAAGGATGACTTGACTCGGCTCTAGTTTCGTTGATGAGCTGTTATCGGCACCACATCACGGCCACACACACCGCAGCCGCCAGAGATGGCCAAGGGAGGGCACGGTGACCCTGAGGCTCGGAACCACCATAGCAAGCATCAGACGGTTCTGCCTTCCAGCAGCTCCATCCCCCGCTTTTGGGATCAACCCACCAGGGACCCTCCTGCGGTTGCTCCTGGCAAAGAACTCCATGCCATGGGGACAGGGGCGGGTGCACAGCGGACAGAGCGGACAGACGGGGGCTCTGTCCACCCTTCATTTATCCTGCCACCCCAGTCACGGTCACGTGGCTTCCCTGAGTCCTCGCCTTCCTCTGAGACGTGGGGACAGTGAGTGAGTTCTGCCGAGAACAGAACCCGCACGCCCTCAGGGTGAGCCGTGGGGCTGTGGGTGACGGGGCCTGGAGGCAAACGGGGGTGCGGCCACGTGCCCGCGGCTCCCGGGCCCCCTGCCACACAGATGCCCGCTTCCCAGTCCTAGCCTGGACGAGACCAGGAAGGCCCGCCTCACCTTTCTTTCCCTTCACAAGCTCGGGGTCCACCAACACGACACCATCTGTACCAAAAGAGAGAATGGGGAGTGGGGTGAGGGGGAGACGAAGGAGCCCAGAGGCCTTGCAGAGAGACTGTATATGGAATTGACATATCCATATACATACTTTAAAAAATATAATTATTTGTGACTTATATAAACATAGAAACTATATACCTATGCAGTTTTTTTAACTGCACGTGCAATCCATGTTTATTCTCGGGAAATCGGAAAGGAAAATTAAGTAAAGAGAAAACAAAGTCACCTAGATTCCCACCCCCCCAGAGATACTCGCTGTCAAGGAATTAGCGCAGAATTTGTTTCTAGATGGATATACACTTAACGTGAATGTTTTTGCTAAAAAAAAAAAAAAAATGGGATCCTACTTATATACTATTAACTGTTCTAGAGTTATCATAGTGTATAACATATTCCTCAATCAACTATATTGTAAAAACCTATTCACACACACAAATGTATATATATTATATGTACTAATCATTTTAATGGCTACACACTGCTCTAGTGCATGAACACAGCATAAATTATTTAGTTAACCTTCTCTGGTCAGGGGATTTAGGTTGTGTCTGTTTCCCTGTTACAATGTTGCAATGAACATCTATCCTCACGTCTGCCCACAGCAGAACTGGATTTGGCTTTTAATAACATGCTGCCAAATGACCTTCCAGAAAGAGTTTCGCTGAGGACACGCTCATCCTCCGTGCCTAAAAATGCCAGCGTCGTACACTCCTTTCTTTAAAAATAACGATTTGAGTTGAAATTACAGAGTCAAAGGAAACGGCAGAGACAGGACAGAGAGGTCCCCGTGTCCGTCCTCTCGTCCTCTCGTCTCTCCCAGTGGTTACATCGTAGATAATTACAGTACACTATCAACCCCAGGAAGCTGACACGGGTACAATGTGTGTCGCGTGCTACGGCGTTTTATCACACGTGGAAGTCGGTGTAACCGACCTTGCAATCTGGGGACAGAACTGTTCCCTTGCCATCAAGATCATTCTAGGGCTTTGCGTGTATAGTCACACTCCCAGCACCCTTAGCCCCTGGCAACTACGATTCGGCTTCCCATTTCTATAATTTTCTCATCTTAAGGACGCTGTATAGATGGACTCACACAGCACGTGGCCTTTCAAGACTGTCTATTTCCACTCAGCATAAGGCCCTAGAGGTCCAAGCTATTGTGTGTATCAGTCATTCATTCTTTTTTATTGCCGAGTAGAACCCTGTGGCCAGGATGTGCCACAGCTTGTTTAACTGGGTCCACCCACTGAAAGACACTTCGGTTCTTCCCAGCTCGGAGCTATTACAAATAAAGTTTCTATGAGCCAACATGTACAGGTTTTAGTGTGGATACAGTTTTCATTTCCTTGGGATAAATAAATGCCCAGGAATGCAACGGCTGGGCCAAATAGTAAGTGTATGTTTAGCTTTGTTTTTTTGTTGTTTTTGTTTTGTTTTGTTTTTAACGAAACTGCCAAACTATTTTCTAGAGCGGCTGTTCCATTTGACATTCCCACCGGCCATGTATGAGTGATCCAGCTTCTCTGCATCCTCACCAGCATTTGATAATGTCACTGTTTTTTTATCGTAGCCATATCGGACAGGTGTAGGATGATATGTCATCATAGTTTTAATTCGCATGTCATTAATGCCTAATACTAGTGAGCATTTCTCCATGGGCTTACTTGCCACCCATATCTCTTTCTTCTTTGATGAAATGCCCCTCCCTGTGTGTCTTTTGTCAATTTTCTAACCGGATTTTGTTTTTCCTCGACTGTTGAGTGTTCAGTATTCTTTCTATATTCTAGAAATGAGTCCTTTGTGCCCCCCACACTACGTTATCTTGTCTCCAATCAGAAAGCGGCATCTCACTGATGTTTTAACTTTTTTTGCATTTCTTTGATTCGATTATCGATGGAGCCAGTTTTTAAAAATGCAAAACTAGCAGTTGTCCAACCAGCATGAAACCTGCACTCCAAACTGACTCACCCACAGGCTCTACTTGCTCCACGTGGTCTATGTAATCTCTCTTCCCCAGGTAGATGGTCACCTGTGGGAGGAACAGGTATGGATTCTAAGTGGCCAAAGGCCTTCATGTTAAAAATCAGCAGCAACCACAACATTTTGATCAGTCCCGGGAAGAGGAGGAGCAGGCTGTCTGTCCATCACCTCCTCTCCCCTGCCGGGCTGTGGGTGGAGCAGATGCATTACAGGCAAAGTGTGCTCTTTCTTCCGCCTCACAGACCTGCTCCAAGGAATTCTCCCACCTGTTTGGATGGTCCCTGTTACCCCCATGTTTTCCCATCAAGCCTAGGTCCGATATCAACCAGGTAAATGGGTTAAAGTAACTGGTAATACTTGAGTGGAAGGTTATTCCTAGGCAAAGGAAGCCTCTCCCGCTCATTTGCATAGCAAGCCTTTAATTTCTGCCTGGGAATGAAAGCTTTTCCCCTCCTTGTTAAAGGAATGTACAGACTGAGCTAAGTAAGAGCTGGGAGTTCTGAATTAGCCCTTAAAATCCTACCAGGTGAGCTTCTGCACAGGTAAATCCACCGAGGCTCTGAGGAACGGGGGAGGGTGGGGCTGGCTGCGGGGAGTGACCGGCGTCTTGGTCCTGGTCCTGTCCTTTTCCACAGCCCTGGTAGCAAGGTCCCTTTGCCCACCCGCTTTGTGCAAGAGCATGGGTTGGTTCCCCATCACTCACCACGGTAACCCACAGAGCTGTGAGTGCCTCGATGCTAAACATTCTGTCATTCATTCATTCATTCATTCATCTTTCAGCCACCACACTATCCACGACAGTAACTGCTACACAACAGAAATTCAATCGACGCTTGCTAAGTACCCCCATAAGGGCACGCACCCTGGCTAGCCCCCTTCCTCTCTAAGCCTCTTCAAGTCCTATTTTTATATCTGTGAATACCCCAAATCATTTCTGGTGGCATTACATCATTTCTTATGGCTACTACCCCCACCCCCATCAGGTGTCCTGCAGTGAATCGTGCGCCATCTAAGTTATTAGTTTTCTTGACGTTAAAGCACCTGAAGAACAGCACAGCCAGGTGACCGGGACGGCGGTCAGGGGGTTGATGGTGAGGGGATGCTTTCTGGGCAAAAATAAATCACTGTATACAAAGTTCAGAGCTAAGAGGATGCTCCTGAAACTGCTCATGGTTGCCCCTGTGGGTGAACGGCCACCAACCGGGGGATACAGGCTGGTGCCAGAAAGGGTCTTAGAGAATCTGACCCTAAAGAGCTCAGAAAGACATCAGAGAATTTTAAGCAGGAAGTAAGACCTGCCATTAAAAAGCCCTTGGAGCGGTTATCATGTAGCAGGCACCAAGCTAAGCACCGTGGCTACGTAACCTCATTTAAGCCTCACAACACCTCTGTAATGTAGGAGCTAACCCCATTTTATGGAGGGGAACGCCTAGACTGCGCTCCCGTTAGCAGCAGAGTGGAGAATGGAGTGGCGAGCGGCAAGCGCCGGGTAGGCGGCTGATGTGGCTGAGGGCGGGGAGACTGAAGAGTGAGTGAAAGAAGGGAGGTGAAGAGAGCGAGGTGTTTTATTGTTTTCACGCTTTGGCTGTGAAGGAAGGAGAGCCAGGAAGGGGACAGGGTCCAGGGGAGTTGGTGGTGACGTGTTTAAGGTGCAAGATGTCTCTTCTTGTTTTTGTGCTCGGGCAAAGTCCCGGTCGAGAGGGAGAGGCTTTGGATACAGCTCAGGATGGAGGATGAAGAGTGGAGGGTCCTCGGGAGGTGGTGGACCATGACGCCTGGGGTGTGAGTAGCACGGACCTCAGGTGGGAGCAAAGGTACTTCTGCTGTTGCAGATGGCAGAGAAGGGAAAGGACAGGGGCAGGTCGAGAAGTGAGGCTGAACCGTGGGGAGGCTGCAGCCCACCCGCTGCTTGCCCACCCAGCAGCCACGTGCTCCTTCTTCCCGGACAAAAGTCACTAAATGGCATGGCCCCCATCCCCCACGTGGCCCTGTGCTAAGAGGAGGCCAGCTCCACAGGATGATTCCTGATTGGCTGGATTCGATTATGAGCATTCATTCCTTTTGGCTCGGGATTGGGTTAGGGCAGGCACGTGACCCACTTCTGGCCAATGAGATATGAGAGGAGTCTACTGGGAAAGTATTTTTCTCACTCTTAAAAAGAGACCTCAGGAAGCAAAAGCCCCTTCCTTTTTTTTCTGGAAGGAAAAGGAGAGGGTGAGACCCCTGGGCTGGGGCAGCCATTTGCCTCCAGCTGGAAGAGGAAGGTCACAGAGGAGAGAAGGAGTCACAGAGAGATGGCTCCAGAGCCCTGGGACTCCATGTCTGGAGTCATACAGAGGCTACAGCTGGAATGGTCCTAATATGTGAGACATTCATGGATGAATTATTTTTCCTCCTATATATATATTTAAAAAATCCTAAATATCATGGTTCAAAGGATATCTGTTGAGTATGAGAAATTTAAAAAGTGGGACAATGACATGGCCCAGCTGGAGGGGGGTTCTCTCTTCCTCTCCCAGAAGTCAAGATAAAGTACGCCGCGAAGACCCAAGTCCAAAAAGAATAAGGAGAAGATGCTGAGTGGGTACCCAACTCGCTGGCCCGAAGACTCGGAATCCTTGGTGAAAAGGATGGACTTCCTCAGCGAGGAGAGGAGAGGACGGAGAGTGCCCAGGCCATGTCCGATTCTCTCATGTGGCTTCAGACGTCAACTAGAAGGATGATCTAGAGCCACACAGTCTAATATAGCGGTCACTCGTTACAGGTGGCTACTGGACCCTTGAACTGTGACCGTTCCAAATTGGCATGTACTATAAGAGGAGACTTGACTACACACCAGATTTTACACGAAACAATGAATGTAAAATAGGTCATCAATCATTTTTATGTCATTACCATGTTGACATGATAGTCTTTTGGGATATAGTGGGGTAAATAAGATACAAGATTACAATAAATGCCACCTGTTTTTTTCTTACCTTTTTTAATGTGACTACTGGAAAAAAATTTAAATTAAGATATATGGTTTGCTTTGATGGTTCTGAGCTAGATTGTCAGCCCCTAAGAAGCCATCAGATAGAGCAAAGAGACCCCACCCACGGAGGCTGTGGGGTGGACCCTCCCTGGCTCCATGCCAGGAAGTTCACGGGCACGTATAGACCATTGAATATGCCTCTGACGGTGCCAACAATGGCGTCACCTCTGCCGAGTACGACAGGTTCGCGCTTCCCTCAACCTCACGTGGTCTTGGCACTGATCGTATCTATTCTTGAAAAAGCTTTTAATAAACAACCAAACCAACAAACATGCCCATCAAGCCACTCGCCTCTTCTGTACCGCTTACCGATTTGTCCCTGGAGATCTTCTTGAAGATAACTTGGTTTGGTGTCGACTTACTGGCTGCCATCGTATCTGTCCCTGGCAGCTTCTTCCACCGTGGGGTGTGCGTCAGGTGTTAGGACTGGGGACAGGTACCACGATCCTAAATACAAAGCCAAGAACATTCTGGGCATAACACCTACTCATGAGATGCTGTACACCGGTCAGACACACTTCCTTCTACCTGCTCCACTATCCACGTTTGGTTAAATAAGGTCTTTGTCTAGTTTGATTTGCACTGCGGTGTGCTATTTTTTAAAAAAGGTGTGTTTTCTTATTCTTGACAACTTAGTAAACCTTACCAGGAAGTCCAGCTAGATTCCAATGGGAAGGTTCTACTTTCTAGCCCGTGGTGTCGCCACACTTAGTCAGGCTGAATTTCAAATTCTGTCATGATGATGTCTCAAGGCAATTAAAATAGAAGAAGTTCCCCAAAACCACAACAAACCACTTCCCAAATATCAAAAAAAATATAAGTCCCCACAAGTTCTGTTCAGCCGTCTACACTGAGCGGTGCTTTCACGCCCCCCGCTGTACAGACAATGAAGAGGCCGCCTTAGCTGTCTGGGGTTCCGTGCACTCCGAGTTCCCTTAACAAGCAAAGTCCGTGGAAACGACACAGAAAAGGTGACGCGGGGACAGAGGGACGACGTGCAAGAAGTGCCCGTCATCCAGACCCTCGCTCTTCCCTGTGCCTGCCCGGAGTTTCTGGGGTGGCTTGCGTGAGGGTGGTCACATACCTTGTGCCACCAGCTGGATGGCCCGGGAGCTGAGGAGAGGTCTCTGTGTGCCCTCTGGGGTGGCGGCCAGCCCCTGCTGTCTACCCAGATGATCCCAGCGAGGCCCTTGGCCGAGTGTGTGGGAATTTGTAGGGCATCCGAGGGGGGCGGAGCGCTCAGGTCTCGACGTCTCAAGCCAAATCCCATCTAAGGAGCAGAGTAGAAACTGGATTAGCGTTGAGATGGGCGAACTGGCCGTTTCAGCAGTTCTGGGCATTAGGCGAGGGGCTCCTTCCGGAGAGGCTGGGACGCGGGAGCCGTCTGCACACTGGCTGGCGTGGGGAAGGCGTGGTGGGAGGGACGCTTGCCAAAGGAAAGCTACTTTTGATCCTAACCCTCTTTGGGTTCTGGAAATAGACTGATTATCCATTCACAGGACAGGGGGATTTTCTGCTGCTCAACACAGTTCATTAAACTCAGCAGGCGGCCAGTGCAAGCTGGGGAGTAGGGACATATAAACAAAAAGGTCAAGGAGACATGTCAACCCCCAGACGAACCCCTGTACTCTGACGCCGAGCTAGACAGGTCTCTCTCCTCCACCCCACGTCCTATTATGTCACAAGTCCTGTCAGCTTTCCCTGGTGGTCATCAGATGTGATGTTATCAGATATCAACCAGCTGTGATGTGTCACTCTGGGGTAACTGAAGCCATCAAGCCTTTAGACAAGACTTTTAGTTTATGGGAAATACAAAGAATAGAGGAATAAGCTAGACGACCCACAAGAGAGCTAGCAGGTGAGTCCAGAAAGGTAGCTGGTGAATTTCATAAGTTAATGTCATCGAAAAGGGGTGAACAGATAAAAAGATTCTTACGAGACTAACCTCAGAGGTCATGCTGGGCCCCAGGTTAGCTGCGAACATGGACAAACAGGAAGTATGACACATTTTGGGTGCACTGGGAAAATCCGAATAGGATCTGGGTGACAGGTAAGATGGACATGGAAAAATCTGGAACAGGAAGGGAGAGATTGGGACCAAAGCAAGGGGGCCACTGGCTGGTCCGTGTGGTATGATCAGAATTCGCGGTGTGTGTGTGTGTGTAGGCACACACGTGTGTACATGTACATATATGCACACACACATGCACGCATATTTTATACCCATCACATGTACAATCGGCCGAGATATACATTAAGGAGCTAACACAGGCAGTCTGTACGGTGGGAATTCAGGTTTTGTTTTTAAAGTATTTTTGTCTGTCATTTAAAAATTGTCTCCAGTCATCACTGACTGCTCACCAAGGAAAGGAAATGTATAACATCGTTATCAGTTTAAAAGACTATCCAATTTTTTTCCCTTAAAAATACAGAAATAAGAGAAAAACAAATGATTAGGATGCTTCTTTCAGTGTCCCTGTCAGAGGCGCCGCCCTGAGCTGCGGCTGCAGGACCCAGGACCAGTGTGTGGCGGTGGGGGCTCCGGGACCCCTGTTCTCCTTCCTGCGGCTGTGTCCGCACCAGGCGGTCGACGGGGGCAGATCTGGCGCTAACCCGCCGCCAGCCTGCGCCCTGGATGCCAGGCCTCGCGCTTCTTAGAAACGCGGTCTCTGATGACGTCGTCCCCGCTTGGTGGAGAAATGAGGGAAACGAGGATGCTACTGTGTTTTTACGTAGAACCAACTGTTTTCAGTATAATAGATGGTCTTCTTTCTAAGGTTATGAAGTTCTCGCTTTTTGATATTCATACGTCCTCTTCCTTCCTATCTTTATGAGATATATCTTACATATAACTAAATTTATTCATTTTCGGTGTTTACTTTGATGAGTTGAACCATTACTATGATCAAGACACAGAACGCTTCCATCACCCCCAAAGTTTCCTGGCACCCATGTCAGTCACCTCCTCCACCAACGGCCCCCAAATCAGGCATCCAATTATTTGCCTTGCCATTACTTTTGCATTTTCGAAAAGTTATTACCGATTTTAGAACAGTAGAGTTGAAATAACACAAGAAACACTCCCGTAGTCGACGTCGAGATCCGACGGTGAACATTGTGCCGCGTGTGCTCATCCAGCTCTATCATTTTTTCCTTTTCGGTCATTCGAGAGTAAACTGCGGACATCACACTTGACCCCTAAATAGTTCAGCATGGAGCTGTTAAGTAGGACAAAGGGTCCTTTTTTAAAAAAGAAAATAAAGATGGAAGAAGACAGTAGTTTAGAAAATATCCTTAGCTGACCTCTCCCCGAAAAAAAAAAAAGTGGGCGACCTTCTACGATTCTTTTGGAAACCGGGTCTATGAATTCTCAACGTCTGGGCGCTACAGCCTCTGCCATGACTGGTTTCCCTGAAATCAGGCCAGGGAGATGGGGCTACACGCCGTTTCCTCTCCCCGAAACCAAGCCGTGCGCTGCTGCGTGGGGGTGGTGCGTGGGGGGCATGCAGCTAAGCATTTGGGGTGAGGCTGTCGTCCGAGGGGTTCCCTGGGGCACTTGCAGGGGGGAACAGTGGTGCACGGAGCTGAACGTGTGCTGCGGACTGAAAAGCTGGCGTCCTCATGGCCCGAGTTTCACTGACGCACAGAGGCCCCTGGGGAGTTCGAGGCAGCTCCGTGTGTGGAGAGAGCCCGGGAATCAGAGCTTTCAAAGGCCACCTTAATTCCGACATGTGCTCGCTCCCAGTCCATGGGCCTGGAGAACGGGGGGTTGGGCTGGCTTACATCCGAAATCATAAATGGAATCCTGAGGGTTCGCAAGGGGGACAGAGACCCTGAAAAGGTACCTAAATCCATACTCCATCCCTTGCTTGCATCTCCACTACAATAGCTCCAAGCTGTTGCATGCTTCTGGGGACGGGGAGATCACTACCACCTTTCTTAGAAATAGTACGAAGCGTGAGAAATTCTGTCGTTAGGATGGAGCCAGCCTCCCTTCTGCTTCTTTCCCCGGCTTCAAGTCCATCTAATCTCTTTCCCCACGTGACTCTGTCACAATCAGAACACAAATGCTCATTCCTCGTGGGTGTTAACACCCTCTCACCACCTTGGGGTCGACCCCAAGACAGACTTCAGACGTCCGTCCGAGGCATCGTGCTGAGGAGGGCACGTTATGCTCCAGGTTTCCGTGTATCAGAAGCACGTCGCACTCACGGCCCCCGACGGGCCCCGGGCTCCGCGGCTCACCGACGAGAAAGCAGCCTGGCTGCTTCCTGTTCTTCATCTGCACAGAAGCCCCCAGACTGCCCTGTCCCGCACGGCTGGGAGACGCACGCAGGGTGCAGACGCGTCCTTTGAAAAGACAACGTGCCGTGCCAGGTGGAAGCAGAACATGCTGCCTCTGCTCGAGAGGCTGAGTCGCAGCGCACGCACGCACGCTGGCAGGTGCGGGGTGGGGGAGGGGGGCGCCATGGAAACGGGGCTGCTTCGACACAGGGATTCAGAGGATGGTGAATCAAGTCGCTTAGTCCTGCGGTTGCCAAAATTAGGGAGAGGCTTTTAGGAGGAGAGGGTTTGGGCTGAACGTTGGTGTCTCCCCCTACCCCACCCCGATCCCTATGCTGAAGCCCCCACCCCACCCCAATTCCTGTGCTGAAGCCCCCACCCCACCCCAATCCCTGTGCTGAAGCCCCGCCCCCCACTGTGACGGGATGGGGAGATGGGGCCTTTGGGAGGCCACTCGGGTCCACTGAGGTGATAAGGGTTCTGACCCTCTCTCTTGGGCTGTCTGCTTTGCTCTTGGCTCATTCTACTCTACTGAATGCAGACTTAGGACTGAGTATCCACTCCGTGCTGAGCACGGCATGGCGATCAAGGAAGTGGCTGGTCCTGAGGCTTCTCAGAGCCACCTGGGCACATGCTCCAAGCAGCCACAGGCCTTCCGGCTTCCCAACTGGAAACCAGCGGTTTCCTCGCCGGCCTGGCTCACCAGCACCCCCGAATTCCCCGGCTCTCTCCTGCAGGTCTCAGGTCCGAGCAAACCCACACCGCGATGGCAGGACTGGAGAATTCCCACGCGGGACACAAACTTATTACTTATATCAGGAGAGTCAACCGAACCTGGGGACCTTAAAAAAGTCAGCAGAGATACTGTTGCCGAGGCAGCGGCTTGACAGACACGACAACAGAGTGTAGCCTTTAAGGGGGATAACTGCCCATCAGCCACAGCGGGTCCTGCCCTGGCCCCCAGGCCGCTGGGCGGCACCCTGCACCCAGGCGGGGCTGCCCGTGCCACCTGCTCCAGCCAATGCGATGTAACGAGGCGGCCTGAGCAGAGTGACAAGTGCGTGCACAGTGACGCTTGCTTTCTGGCTGTGTCATCTTTGTTCCCTTAACTGCACAGCAACAGCCAGATGGGAGCCCCCTCACCCCACCTTCAGCCTGAGCCTGGACAGCCCAGCCCACTCACAGAATCCTAAGAATGGTTGTTTTAAGCCATGACGCCTTAAGGTAGTGATGCAGCTAAAGCTAACTGTATCCCAATTCAAACAAACCATAAAAAAATCGTGAAAACAGGAAAATTTCAGCTGGTTGGTGAATGACGTTGAGGTTCTGTTGATTCTAGGAGGTGGAAAGATGGCACAGCAACCTTATGCGTTTGCTTGAAGTGTCTGTGGTTTTACCGACTGAACTCTCCAGGGACGCTGACTTACGAGGAAAATGACGAGCTTACAGTTCGCCGTAAAATACTCTGGCGAGGCTGCTGAGTGGCAGGTGGGGACGTGGGGCTGTGTCCACTCGTGCTTCCTCAGGTTCCGGGCCCCGCCGGACATGGACGCTCACTGGGCCGGCCGGGCAGTCGGGGCAGAGCAGTGAGGGCCGTGTGGCCCTGGGCAGGATCCACCGAGGAGCGCGCGGGGGGTTGAGGGGCACGGCGCGGCGAGCACGCAGGTGGGGGCAGTACCTGGAATGGACACCGGGTGGGTCCGGGGGCCCGGGCGGACACCCAGTGGGGCCATCTGAGCTGCGGAGGTCAGGGCTCCCTGAGCTAAGAGAATCAGAAGTTGCTGAGATGAGGCAGGCAAACTCGTTTTCCGGATCAGAGTCCGATCTTTTCCCGGAATGTACCACGTATCCTGTGTGTATTTACAGATCTATGCAAATGCAAACATGTTTCACTTTCTTCAAGATTTCCAAAGTTGATTGGTTTGAAAATTTGGGCTTCCTAGTATGCCTGGGACTTATTACAGAACACAGGGGACACACACAGTGGAGTAAAGGCATTACCTTGGCCAGCTCTCCCTTCCCACGCCCCATGGGGGCCCAAGGCATCACCCCTTAGACGGGGGCCTGGAGGGGCAGCAGCCCCTGGACCTGAGACAGAGGACACGCCACACCTCAGAGGGGTCAGCACCTAGGACAGCTTCTTGCTTAGCTGTTAAATAGCTCCACAGTCGTGAAATGGGATACAGTTCAGATCGTACAAAATTTAAGAGCCAAAGACTCCTTATCTCCCTCCAAGGCAACTTATAAACACAGAAAAGCTTGGTTTCTGCAGCCTAGCACACAGTCCGTATAAACTGCTTTGTTGTGACCACTCTTCTCCTGGTGTATCCCCCTTGCACCCCACCACAGGTGTAGCTCTGCACACCTAGGTACACCCCGCAATCTGGAACTTCCCAACCCATCTGCCTCGAGGCTCGGGCCGGGCCCTCCCGGCTGAGAGCAGCTCCCTCTGTTTACCCGTGTCCACACAGGACTCCCTGTATGGGATCCGAGAGATGAGAGGGGCTTTAGAGCACCCCCAGTCTGTGCTTGAGAACGAGGCATCAGCTGCACTGATTACACTATTTTGGGAAACGACCTCAGAAATATACATTCGTTAAAAAGATGTTTTTCAATTCTCAGCTTCTGAGCTACGTTGACGTCTGGATCAAAGCTAACACGTACGAGGCAGCACATTAGCTATGTCCACCCAGGAAACATCTGGGGAGTTAAAACTCCTATGCCCACCTCCCTACACCCCAAAGGAACCAGCAGCACTGGGGTAGGGTCCCAGGTGGGAAGGTGAAGGCCAGGAGGTGGACGGAAGTTACACTGCACCACAGCGTGAGTCTACACCATTGGCTCAGCCGTGGCAGCCAAGTGATCCGAAGAGCTTTATGGTGTGGGTGGACCTCAGGCTGAAACTGCCCCGCTAAAAGCAGAGCAGCCTGCTCCCCTCCAAGTTCAAAGACAACGGGATCATCAGTGGCTGCTGCTTCCTTCCGGCCCCCTCTAAGAGTGACTCACCTCCTGGGAGGTGACTCGCCAAGGGCTCCTCTAGCTTTCGGGAGCGTGCTGGTGGCCTCGGCGACTTCCGATCCCGATGGACTTGACCTGAGCTGCTGGGCTGAGCCATGTCTGGCCGGCCCGTGAGTAAACGCAGCGTGGCCGTGGGCCCGGCCTCTTGGGGGATTCTGGGAGATCACAGTTTAACAGCACAAAGCTGCTCGCTAGATATGGGGGCGGCTGTGAATAAACCACTCCTCAGTGAGATAATTCATGCCCCGTCAGAGGAGAGCTGAGGGAGGCCTGAAGGAGACATGAAGTTTGTCATCGGTCATGTGGACAGGCCCTGTGCAGGGGCGGGGAGCACGTACCCCGCGCGTGGAGCCGACGGCAGGAGCACCCTCGCTGGGGCTCAGGTACAGCTGCTGGAGTTCCGAAGAGACCGTTCTGGTTTCAGTTAAGGTTTGGAAATGATGGGAAAGAAGAATGTTGATGTTTACAGGCGGTGATAACTTGGGCTTAGGAGATAAACAATAGGGAAAAACACCAGGAAAGTATCTTATGAAGGAATACATACCAGGAAAATCAAGGAAAGGGCTTTTATCCTCCCTTACGGATACAAGGGAATAAAAGAACCACAAAGAAACACGGAGTTTGAAAAGTATATAACGTTTCTTTTTTATTTACAATCAAGTTCTGTTGGGCAACACAATTCAATAAATAAGAGGTGGCCTGGCCTGTGAATTTCAACTCCCTTCAACCCGCGTCCCCTGAACACCTCACAGAGAAAGGAGTGAGGGCGGGCAGGAGGGAGCCGGAGCCGAGGCCCCTCAGAGGAGGGGGCACGTCCCCCCTGGCCTGGCCCCAGCACTCGCACCCACCGCTGTCCAGAGGGCAAGTACGGGGGGAAATAAAGTGCAAATTAAAAAGTGATCAAAATATTGGTGTTTCAGTCACTCTAGGAACTAAACTTTCATACACAGGAAAAACGGGAACGATAAATTAGAAGATAAACGCCACAGGCCAGCTTTTCCACAGCCTCGGTCGCAGCTCCTGACATCGAGGCGACACCCCCGCCCCCCGGAGCGGGCTCCCTGCGTGAAGCTCCGAGGGGCGCTGCGCTAGGCTTGGCACAGGGGCAGTGCGACCTGCAGCTGCTGGCTCCGGAGGGACACCTGCCGGCCCTGCAATCCCGCCACCAGCAGCGGTCCCTTAAACACACCTGGAAAGCATGGGGCGCACGCCCGCTCTCCGGGAACTGGCAGACGGGGACAGGGACACGGACCCTACTCCCGCAGCACACCCGCTTCCCTGGAAAGACGTTTTTGTAGCTCCTCTCAAAACGGTATTTTTTTTAACCAATTTGAGATTCACGTCTTGGCCAGGAGACAGACACGTGGGATCAGAGCTCCGAGGACCCGCTGCTTCCCACGAGCAGCGCAGGAGACCCGAGAGCACCCCAACCGTCATCAGGTGAGGTCGCAAGGGGCCTCGAAGGAGAGACGCAAACCAGCGGAGGCACCGCCGTCCCAGGTCTCCCCGGACACCAGCGAGTCCCTGGGCTACCTGAGGACAGGGGCCCCCCTGTTCTGGTTTCTGGTGATCCAATGATTAAAGCGAGCTCACCGGGATAATGACCCAAGGTGACGGGGCACGCATTGGGCCAGAACCGACTCTGGAAGGAGGACGGGGGAGCGGAGGCAGAACCAGGCCCCGGTGTGTGGCAGGTTTTGGCGCAGCCGCCCCGAGAGGCACCCGGCAGCCTGTGCGCCCCGCTGGGGTGGGGCGCTCAGGGCCAGCAGCTTCCCACTGGAACGGAGGCCAGATGCGGAGTGTCCGCTAGGGGACCGCAGTGCCCCATCTTCCTCAGGGTCGTCAGAAACCTCAGCCACATCCTCGAAGTCCCGTTCCCAGGCAGGCCTCTGTGCCGCACGGCTCAACCCACGGCCGCCACGCGCACCTGCAGGGCCAGGGCTGCGGCCCGGGTGCTACTCCCGCGTCGGCTCCACTCGCGAGGTGACATCAGTACTCAGACCACAGCACGGCTCTGCTGCCTTTGTCCACGCTGACGATGTGGGAGCCGGACGGGGCCCAGGCCACCGCGTTGACCGGCGAGCTGCAAAGGGACAGGTGGACAGGCCAGTGAGACCCCGGCGAGCTCTGCTTGGGTCCCCGGTGCTCAGGGAGGCGGGCTCCCCTCGGGGGCACGCCCCTACTTGCAGACAGGCCCTCGTGATCTCGGGGGAACCCTGCATGGATTCCAGGCCCTACCAAGTGTACCCTAAGGAAAGCTCTAAGCGAATTAAGGCAGTAACGTCACATGACTCTGACACGTGTCTCAGGACCGCTGACTGAGGAGCAGAAACATCACTGCTCTCGAGGCAGAGAGGTGGGGACGGAGAAACCGGGTTTGCATTTGAACCAGCGCTGGGCCGGGGCGGCCGGGACAAAGCTAAGATAAACATGAGCCTCAGGAAGATGAGAGAACGTGTCTCTATCACGTACTCTCCGTGGAACATTCTGTAACACAGACCACCAGCTCACGGCTGTCTGTTGCACTGTGCGACAGCTTCTCTCCGCTAACCTGGCTCACGGCAGAGCACGTGAGGGGACACTGCCCTCGTGGGGCCAACTTGGGTCCCTGCCTGAACAGGACGTGACCCCGGGGTGAAGCCGCAGGACGCACGCACAACCTGAGGGCTCACGGGGCGCATCTTACCCGTGCTGCTTCGAAAGCACCTTCTCCACCTTCCCCGAGAGCACACTCCAGACGTAGAGGGAGCCCTCGGCCGAGCCTGCCACCACGTAGCTGCCGTCAGGGCTGGAACGCAGAAGACGAGAAAGGCCATCGACCGCCCACCCCTCTTCCCCCAAGGAGGAAGGGTGCCACTTCTGGGGCCACAAGTCCCTAACTCTCTCTCAGACTCAAACACAGCACACAGGGAGAGCTGGTTGACCCCCCAATGGCCAAGGGTTTCTTTGAACAGATGGCTGCCTGGTTACACGGTTCAGTGACAGTAGGAAAGGGAAGAGGGGAAACTGTCGCCACGGTACCGGACCTGACCGGGAGCGCGTGGGAGACGTGCCACGCACAGAGCAGGGGGCCCAGTGGTAAAGCCGCTCTCCTCCCGAGAGCCCGCTCCGCTCTGCTCCAGGGGACCGTCCCACCCTCCCCTCAGAGCTCTACAGTGGTCCCTGCGTAACCACGTGGACAGAGGTGAGGCTGCTGTGCCCAGAACCGGCCAGCCAGCAAACACACACTTACTGCCCTACAATCACTAAGGGACACTAGAAAGGAGACGGTGACCTCTAGAACTAATAAACTTCCAGGGTCCCTCTTGGACTCAGGCTGGGGCACTGCATCAATCCGGCTCACTGTCCCAACGGGCAAGAGCCCACGGTCCAACCTGTGAGACGAACCGAGCTGGGGGTGAGGCGGGGCAGGAGGAGCATCACCACCAACCTGAACACAACTCTCGTCCAGTCGGAGCCGCACTTGAACCCAGACGCGCTGGAACAGACAACAGGGCACCGTCACCCCTCAGAGAGCGCGCACAGCTCTCGGGATCTGAGGGCAGGGTCGGGCCAGTCTGCACGCAACTCCTCGGAATACCGAGTGACGCCCAGCCCACGTGTCCCCCGTTACCTGAACGTCTGCCTGACGGCGTTCACGCGCAGATCGATGATCTTCAGCAGGTCGTCCCGCGAGCAGCTCAGGAGCTCGGTCCTCTCCGGGTTCAGGTCCAGGGCAGTGACCTTCCCCAGCAGCTCCATCTCTCGAACGATCGTCTCCGACCTGCGGAGGTAACGGACATCTGAGAGGGTGGCACAGACGTGCCGCAACGGCCCCCACCGCCACCAGGCCGCGGTGCCGGGGAGGAGAGACGGGGGAACGGCAAGTCGATGAGAACTGCCACGTCAAGGGCAGGGCATGTGTGTGTTCACGGAAATGACCGTGACTGCTTTTACCATCTTTCTGTCATGCTCTCTGTGGGAATCGTTTTGAGTACTATAACTCTTAGTAGGAATTAATTTTATTGCTCCTTTTTAGAACAATACAATAAAGGCCAATCTGCGCTTCTGATCAGCAAGCGCTACCCTAACCGGGGCTGTAGCCGACTAGTCGTATTTCAATCACGTCACCGCCACTGACAAAGGCACACACGCTTCAGAGGGCCTGGGCTGCCTTGTACGGACAAACGAGTGTCTGTCACAGGGCTCCTGCCACACCAAACTCAGCTCGAGGGCCCTCCGACCCCCCTGGGGAGCTGGACGAGGGCTGGGACCCCAGGCAGTCACCGCACTCCGCGGCTCCCTCTCCTTCCCTTCACTCCCCCGACGCTCCTCGGAGGCCGCGGCCCGCACCCAGGGCTGCGACCAGCAAACGGCGCAGGGCCGTCTTGGCCACACAGCCTGTCTCCCGTCGTTCTGCTGTACGCTTTCAAGGAGATGGCGTCCTGCCTCACACGTCACTAAGAAAGAGTGTAACTGAGAGGTTTTAAGCATGCGGCTGAAGGCAAGCCGCTCCACTTCCTCAGGACTCAGGGTCTTCATGTGTCAAGTCAGGGGTGGACCGCGAGACTCCGAACATCCAGTCTAATCCTCCAGCTCCATGTTGCAGGCTGAAGAAGCTAAGGAGGTTCTAGGAGTCGCAAGCTTCACGCTAGCCCTTTCTAAGCATCACCTGGAGCCCTGGCTCGCCACTCCCCGCTCTGTCCACGGCTGCTCAGCGACTGGGCTTCCGCCCAGCGGCCGTCACTCAGTCACATTGTCACCTACCTAGCCAACCAGCCCCATCCTCTGGGCTCCTCCTGCTGCCGACCGGCCCCCCACTTCCTCTCACCCCTGGCCCCTCAACAGGACTGTCTAGCCAGCGTTCCTGCCGCTCCTGGCCACTCCCTGAACGCTGTCCTCGTCTGCTTCACGTGCTGGTGCTGGCACCCACGCTCACACCGGCTCCGTCCTCCCGTAAGGACTTCCAGCCTCTCTCAGAAAGTCTGCTCCTGTTTTTCCAAACGTCTGTCAGAAACCACAGACTAATGTTCCTTATCCGAACACATTCTCTGGGCCTTCTTCTTCAATCTGTCACTTATTCTGTCTGGCTTTAATTTTCTCCTTCCTCACCCTCCACATCCGACCTCTCAGCAAGTCCTGTCCAAATGCTCCCTAATATGGATCCCCTCCTTCCAGAGCTCGCCTCTACCGTTGTGAGCTCAGATCCTCAGCAACCCTTTACTGATTTCCTTGCTCCCCAATATGTCCTCTAAAACTGCCACCGACAAAATCTACCGGGCTCTCATGGAGCAATCCTTCGCTAAACCCCTAGTGGTTTATGAGATCAGGTCATATACACATGGCATATAAAGCCCATGGCAATCTGATCCCAACCCGCCCTGTTAGTCTCACCTGCCTAGGACCCGCCCTGCCCTGTTTCGGACACACCTGGCTGCCCTGCAGTCTGGTCCGCCATGCCTCTCGGTGGCTTTTCTGCAACGTGAAGCCTGCTTAGCGCTCAGAGTGTCTGAGGCACTGTCTCACACCCACAGACGAAGCCCCAGGGCTCTACATCAGGCACGGGGCGGACTGTGTCCATCCCACCTATGACACACACTCTCCACCTGCCTACTTGTTCATCTTGGTCCCCAGCAAACACTCAGCGCATGCTCGTGACTGCTGAACACAACTGTCTACTTCGTGCTAAAGGATATCAAACTTAAAATAAATGTGGACTGAAGCTCGTTTCCATCATTTCCAGGGATTTAAAAAACACACCCTGTGCACACATCACCACATAGAGACCCTCTCATCTGCCGCCCCACCAACTCTTGGGTAGTATACCGGATGTCCCAGAAACGAATTTTCTTGTCGAAATGTCCACTCATCACACACTGCTCCGTGCAGACGATGTCATTGCAGCTGGATCCCGTAAACACGGTCTTTATGCCTGAAAGAAAACCGAACCTCAGTGCCCGAGCGGGGCCCCTCCAGGCCGTCCACACGACATTGCTGCCTCGGGCCCCACGTAGCCACACACCGCTCATTCAAACAAAGCCCGGGCCGTGTTAACCGCCATTACCTCGGCGCCACTCTGAGTGTGAAATGACTTAAATTCGTACCGTGTCACACTACAGGTGGTTAGCATCTAACGCACATGCACATGCACACGCACACACACGCACACAGAGAGACTGAATGTCCTCACAGACTTTGCTGCGCAGGTCCCAGAGCTTGAGGGTCCGGTCGTGGCTCCCGGAAACGATGCGCGCGTTGTCCAGCAGGAACTTGGCGGACAGCACTTTGCCGCTGTGGCCCGTGAGCGTGTGCTAGGACAGAAGACACAGCCAGGTGGACACGGCGCCAGCCTTCCCACGTGGCCCCGAGCGGCTCAGGATGCTCAGCCAGAGAAACGAGCAGCTCGAACCGCCCGGAAAGCCTCTCTATGGGAGCTGACGAGGTGAGGTGAGGAGGAAGAGAATACATCCCCCCACTCTCCCCGCCGCCAACACAAAAACCACCCAGCATCACCAGTCCAAACTTCAGGTGCCCCATCCTCAAAAAAAGGGGGGCAGTTGGAGGACCCTTCTGAGACAGGCTCCCTTACCAATACCTTCCTACTGTTCTCCCATCTTTTTTCTAAGTGGATTTATCAAATCACAAAATTTTAAAAGCCTAGATTTTAAATTTTAAAAGCCTTGAAGTCAGTTCCGTATTTGAAGGCAGGACAGACAGGTTCGCTAGGACAGAATTTACAGAATTTACAGAACGCCTGGGGGGTTTTCATCAGAGGTCTCAGCTTGAAAGCCAGATCATACCCACAGGTCCCAGCACTCCCAGCAATTGCACCCCTTCCTGACTGGCTGTCGGATGCCAACCTCACGTCCTCCCTGGGCTCAACGGGGAACAGAGACGGGAGACATCACCGAGTGTCAGCTGTCCTTGTGCCCATCACGGCACTACTGGAGCCTGATGGGAGTAAGGCCGCTGGGGATGGTGAGGATGCTGGGAGGGGACCTGGGGACTCAGCCCTTTTACTACTCATCATCGACCTCCTTCATATACGCAAAACCCCAAAGGCTCAGAGGATATTCACTGATGTTTTCTAATGGAAAAAAAAGCTTTTAAAACCCTAACATACTTACAGGTTCCAACCCCACTTCCGAAGATGAGACCTCAGAGTTCAGTGTTACGATTTTAGTGTTTAAATTTTAGAATCCAATCTTCCATGCTCACTGGAGCAAGTCCACTTCATTACAAACAGGAAACGTGGGAGTTTGCATGGATTCTAAACTCACCCTCCTGCACTGAAACCTCTCTGAGACTGGGGCCGCCTCTTACAGCCACTGCCAGCCAGGGGGCAGCTGAGCTGCAGCAGTGTGAAACTGAGGAAGCTCCAGTGACAACGGTGACGTTAAATACAGCACAGGGACAGAGTCTCCACTCAGTATAACCCATCCCACCTGTACAAATCATGGGGGGACAGAAAATCTGGGGAAGCACTTCTCATGCGATGTAAATTACATTCTCAGTAAAGAACTATTTCATCAAAAATTAGCTGTACGCATCGCTATTTTCTTATTACAAATCACATTTCACGAACAGAGGGAGGCAAAGACACAGCTCAGAACTGGGCAATGTGAACACACTCATTTTCACGTACTCTAAATGCACACGTCAACATCTTCATTTACTTCACGTGAAAATATTCCTAAAAATGTTACCTATTGCTCTTTCAACTATATAGGATGAGCAGTTTTTCACGTGGTGGCTGAAATGCAAGGGCTTGGGGAGGGGGTGGAGAAGGGGGTCACACTGAATTGGGCTCTGAACACCCAGGTCTCTAACGTCACCTGTGGACGATGCATCTTTTACTCACACTGGTTTAGCAGGGACCACGCAAGCCCCACGCAAGCTGACAGCATTAATCTCTGCATTTTTGCACCTCCACTTAAAGAATCTTTACAAATATTTTAATATCTAAATAATCTTGAGTGGTGAGACTACACTTTAGCATATAGTTTCCTGTTATTTCCTGGAATGAAACTACTGGATTCATTAAAAAAAGGAACGTTGTTAGTTCTTGGCTCCTCGTAAGGTATCATTAGTTCGCCTTTTAAGAAGTCTGGACTTCTGCTAATCTGGTTCTTGCTGGAAACCCAGGGGCTGCCTGAGGCGGGCCGGCTCCTGCCCCACGCTCTCAGCGCTGGGGGACTGGGCCTGCTACGAGAATTCACCGTTACCGTTTAAAAAGTCCTTATTTTAAGTGGATCAGATTTACTTAAAATTCTTTTCTCTATCCAATGTTTTATCTTTCATATTTAACTCTAATACTACTGATAGCTTTTATCTTTCTCTTTTAAACAGAGACTCACAAGAGATGAGGTTCAGATGTCACAGCAGCCCGAGTCCCCAAATGACTCAGGCTCCCATGTCTCAGGACGGACCTTGAAGGACCCCCACGCAGGTGGCCACTATTAATATCAATAAAAGAAAACTGACCCCAGAAAAATGCAGCATGGATGAGAAGTTTCTGCAATAAAAACCACCCACTTCTCCACGTCACTGTCAGAGGAGTGAGCAGGGTGGGTCCCTAACCCAGTTCCTCGAGTCACAGCTCAGATAGCAGCCAGGCTGTGGACACTGACCCTTTAGCGCCCCCTTCAGGAAAGCTAAAGGGATACCGACCAGGGCTTGGAACCTGAAGTTTAGAACACAATGTCCATTCATGTCCTCCAACAGCCTCTGTCGACCAGGGCTAAGTGGAAGCCACCGTCCCCTACGACATGGAGCCCACCCACCTCCTGGACCCTGATAACAGTTTCATGCAGGTTCTCTGGGTTCAAGAAGCTGTTAAAGAAAAGCCTCCTGATCTCTTCACATGCTCACCAAGGGACAGGACACGGCTGTGAGCAGACCAGAGGCGCTCAAAGTCACCCAGTCCAGTGAGGAGGCCGTGGCCCTGGCATAAGCCCTCAACTTGTCAACACCCACAGGTCAAGCCTGGGGCTCGAGCACCCTCACAGCAAGCACCCTGTCCAGTGAAACTTGGCCCGCTTTGCAAATTAGCTCCCTTGAAAAAGTTTTCCCACAGCATGACCTCTGCCTTTGGACCTACGCTGCCTCCAGGCCCAGTTCTTACCTCTGGCCCAAAGGCTGACGCCGCCTTACAGAACTTTCCTACAAATCAAACAGGATCAACCGGCACTGGCTGACTCAACTGCCTGCTTTTCTCTTCCAAAGGCTTAGAACATAAGGAAGGCTACATGCCCTGCCTCACTAATTAAACAATTCTGTGGTATCTCTGTCCAAAATAATCCAGGCCAATCCATTACCAGAAAGAGCACAGGCCTCAATTCCATTCTTGACTGTTCACTAAACTGTGTGACCTCAGGCATTTTTTTGGGGGGCTTATCTGAGTCTCTGTTCCCTCATCTACCTGCCTCACTTGGTTCCCCGAGGATTAAAGTAGTAATGGACATAATGTTTCTCAGTACAGAGTCTAACACATAGAAACCACTCAAGAAAAGTCCCTTTTCCTTTAGGGAAATTAACAATTGCAGAAATGTTCAACTCCGTCTTAAATATCTAATTGGCAGTAGGTTACGTAGAGTACACCATACCACAGACGGATTTATAATGCTGCCATGGCAACAGGCTCGGCCATCTTTTCCGTGGCTAGGGTGCAGAACGACAGACTGCATCAGAAAAGTCGTTCGAGCATTTGAACAGATGTGAACTGTCCCTCAGGGCAAGAGTCCAGCCCTGCCTGTGGGAGTCCAGCAGTCGCCTTCCTACCACTTCCTTCAGACAAGAACACGGGCAGGCTCTTCAGCTGTCACAGGACAAAATCTGTCGTCTTCAGGTGTAGCCCGGGATCTCCTATCGGCTACAAATAAGGAATCACTTCCCCTTCACTATCAGCTAGCATCTAACACTGGTAACTTCCCACGCAGCTCCTTCAAGAAAATGGAGAGCCTCCGTGATCACTGTTTCTAAGACTCTCCTAGCTGCATTCCTGCAGCGCCGAATCTGACCAGCAACGACCCCCTGAAGGACCATCCTAGCCCAGCTCCCCGCCTCCCTGAGGTTCATCCGAACATTACGCCCTCTGACCTCTATGTGCGTTGACACACAAGAGCTGGTGTCACCGTTTTTTGGTAAAATGCCTACCAATGTCAAGTTCGCCCTTCATCGTATCTCTTGGTAGCCTTTATTTAATGAGCTCATGGAAGGACACCATCAAGTGTAAGGAGAAAAACCCGTCTCCAAATTAAACTCTCTGTTTTTCACGAGAACCACCCTCTTCGCCTTGGAATCTGAGCGACTTCAAGACAGTCCTGGGTTCAGATGAAGATGTGCATCTGCTGCGCATTTCAGAGTTGTTTTTGTCTCTATCGTAAGCGCATCCACGTGTGTGCCTGCACCCCACTTTCAGCTAGTCCCTGTGAGGATAATTATGAAAGCCCGGAGCCCACGAGAAGCACGATCTGCGCGCTGGCGCTGAGATCACTGAGGGTCAGCTGAAACTGTCTGTCGTGGACCCACAGAGCCCGGCTCCCATGGGCAGGAGCACCCAAGTCCGTCAGGGAAGTAGGAGGGTTTCCTACGACAGATATTTTGAACTCCATCTGGGACAAAGTTGAGAGTATAAAGTGGAAACAAATTTTTCCAAGGAGGAAAGGCAAGGGCAGGAGAATTAAGGATGATATTCAGGAACATACACGCGATTCTCCTACATAAACTGACCTGCCATTGCCCATAACTTGGGGCTTGATAACCATATGAAGTTGGGAGATTATACAAATTTTCTTTTTTACCGCCCTTTATTTATTATTCTTCTTATTGCTTACAGCACCTGGTCTTCCTAGGTGGTCTCCCATCCAAGTACTAACCAGGCCCGACCCTGCTTAGCTTCCGGGGTCAGACATCGGGCGTGTTCAGGGTGGCGTGGCCAGAGACCGTGGACCGTGGCTCCACTGGGGTGCAAACTCAGGACCTTCTACGTGTAAAGCAGATGTGCTCACCGCTACACTATGGCGCCATGTCCTATACAACTTTTCTTAACCGGGTCTTACCCGTAACCGGTAGTCATCCACCGTCCAGATGCGGCTCGCAAAATCGTTTGAAGCAGCTAAGAGGTAAGATCCCTGTGGGAGTAAAAGGCGGAAAACATGCGTTACCCCAAATAGAAGGATTTGGGTCACACTCCACAACCTCCCTAATAATCAAGT
This sequence comes from Macroglossus sobrinus, assembly GCA_004027375.1. Lineage (NCBI taxonomy): Eukaryota > Metazoa > Chordata > Mammalia > Chiroptera > Pteropodidae > Macroglossus > Macroglossus sobrinus. The sequence goes on from PVKZ01003015.1 coordinate 116,863, forward strand.
CCAAGGTCTAGGTGTCCACAACTACACACCTGACCCGAACTTCACCCGTTACCGCCAGTATTCTGGCAACTCACCCACCCCATTACTCAGACCTCGCTCTTGCACTCGGTCAGTCTCACCTGCACGCTGCAGACCCCTGGGCTCAAACTGGAACGCAGCCCTCCGAGTTCACGTACCCCTGCTGCCCGCCTTCGGTGGCAGCAAATACCAATTCTCTGCATGCCGTCCAAGCCAGAGAGCCCAGAGGGCTTGACTCTGAGCTTGCCTCCCTCCCAGCCACCCCCTCGGAGGCCTGCGCATCTCTGGAGCATCTGGCTGGACGTTCTCCTGTCCATGAGCAACGCGTCGGCCCAGCCTGCACCCTTGTCAAGTCCACAGACACTGGCCGGCTGGTTACCGCAGACCTGACTCCCCCACCCAGTCTTCAACTCGGTCCCAATCAGCGCAGACTGTGTAATCTACCCGCATCCTTCTCTAACACTGATTTTACTTAAAAGACAATGGTAGAGAAGCCAGGTAAGTTATTTTTTAATTTTCAAGAACCAGATTCTTAAATTGTTTCTAAAAGCCTCTACATTCACCTATTTCCCTGGGTATCAGATACTTACTGCACTATCGAATTCGATGCTTGTAATGCCTGCGTTACTGCCGGAGAGGGAATACTTGAACTCACATTTGTCTAGATAAAAACAAAGATTGAAAAAAGAAAGGAAGGTAAAGCTAATATGTATGTTAAAATGAAGTGCCTGAAACACAACGGAAGCCAGTGACACTGTCAAAAGGGCAGCGTTCCTACGTCATCACAGAATCCACTAGCAGGACAAACAGAATGTGAGACCAAAATATACTGTCGGTCAGTTTCTAAGAGCGATAAACGTGTAAGGGGATGCAGAGTCTAGCCTAGCATTTGGCATATGTGTTAAGTTGTTCTTAAAAAAAAAAAATTAGTATCATCTATTCCCTTTACAAAGAGAAATACAATTTAAAAACATGTCAATCGACTTAGAGACAGAGTTCAATTTGTTATTCCCGTTAAAATTTTCCAATTTACATAAATATGTCACTGGGTTTGATCGGTATTTGTGCCAATTTAACTATCACTTCTGTAGAACTGGACCATCAAATTTTCAGAATCTAGGTGTAATAATTCTCAAGATTTGAACATTTTTTTTAAAAAAGTGATGTGTAACTGGCTAGTCATCTGAATTCCAGTTACGCTACTTTGGGGGTTCTATATTTGTCCTTGCATTTACTCTGTGTCCCTGAATCCTAAGATTCTGGCCATCCAACTGCCTGTCCATGCTCCCTCCCTCCGCCGAGCCTCCTCCACCAACAGAAGCAGCCACACGCTCCTGGGCGCTCTCTCTCTCGGGCCTGGCCCCCAACGTGGAAACATCAACGATAGGGGCACAAGCTCAGAAGACTCTGAGTCTCAGTGACGATGTGATTACACTCCTTGTTGAAAGGGCAGCTTCAGGATGGCCTACAAAGACAAGCTGAGAGAAGAATTCGGAAACTATTCCAATGACATCCCTAAAAGAGGAGCATAGAATAGGAATCATTTCAATAAGCAGCCTTATCTCTGACTCAGTTCTTCTAAATAGTAAGAATGATGCTAGGAATACTGGTTTGAAGCTGTCAAATATATTTAGGGCTGGGATTATTAACCAGGTTAATGAACGCTGCCTCTTTAATTTATTTGCAAAATATAGCGCATTTAATGCCTCTTTCTGGGTCCTAGTTTTCATTAGATTTTCAAGAGTCAAAAAAAGGCCAGTATCTATGAAGGTTTTTATTTAGATTAGACCTTTACACACAAAAATATTACTGCAAATTCTAAGAAGTATCTCTAGCTTATGCCTAAAATACTGGTCTATTGGTTTAGCAGTTAACACAGTGTTGAAATTTAAGAAATGATCGATAAATGCTACGGTACACAAGAGATAGATCTCGAAAGACCAAAAACCTTGCTATAAAGCCTTTACCCAGAAGGCACCGGGGAGGCTCTGTCAGTCACATTTCCCAGAAGGCACTGGGGGGCTCTGTCTACAGCATTTCTGTAAGTAATTCCCAACACAGCTCTGGCCTGACAGAGTGAACGGCTGTTCCTACCGGCCGGGAAGTGCCATGCTCCTGACATTTTAAATGGGCAAAAAACAGGACACCCCCAACTATTCCATAAATGGCCTCCTGGACTCGATCTCTTCCAAGACTCAGCAAATATTCACCAAGGGGAACAAAACTGTGGATTGAATAAGCTATTTGCGGAAGGAAGACCCTATAATTAGTCAGGACATGACTTGTTATTTGTTCCCGAAAACTATAAAAAATGCTGCAAAACATTTTATGTTATTTAGACCCAGAAGAAACGTCTCATTTTATTAACAAATTATGCTCTGGCACATTATGTCGATACTAATTTTGATTCGTGTTTACTTCTCCTTTAGCAGCAAAAAGGTAACATAACACTGTTACTGAAGGCTGGCTTCTCTCACTTTCTTATACTGACCAAGGAGTAAAACAAAAATATTGATGTCATTTCTATTTAGTTGCAAGACATAATCAAAAGACGATCTGCTCAGATTTTTAAAAACCGAATCTCATAAAATTTCTGTCCTTATGATATAGTTTTATTGTTATGTTGTTAAGTTTCAAGCAATTGTCCTTCATAATGTGTTTCTGGGTAAAACACCACAAATTCTAATGGGTAACCTAACTGTAACTGCCAGAGATTTAACCACTGAGGCACTTTCTTGAAAAATCAAAGGCAGGGCACACAAGTTTGGTGCTGTACTGATCACGTGCTCTAACCAAAGCCACCAATAGGTTGCTCTTGCTCTAAATACATCAAAAGCACAGGCTTCTGCAGCAACTCTCAGCTCAGGGGAGGCTGAGGTGGAATGACCAGAGGACCTGGAGTCAGAAGACCCAGCTCAGCTCCTAGGTCCCTCCACCCCCTTGTAAATTATCGACTAGCCACGTAAATCCACTACGTAAACCTGGTCATGTCTCTTGAGATTTCAAATACAGGCGATGCCCACCCTCCTCCCTGCACAGCCCTGCTGGGACTGTTCATCGCTGGACAGTGAACAGTATGTGCTGTAACTATGGCAACTAGACAAAGCCTATTTCTGCTTTATTAAAAGTATATGTTCATTTACTTAACTGAATCTCGAAATGTAAAATTGGGGTAGGTCTCAGGTTCAGAATTCTAAGAGATGGCTTCATTATCTCTGATTTCTGGTTTTAATGCCATCCCATTTCTGAGTGATCCGAGGTTATTTTTGAAACAAGGTCCAATGGAAGACTGAATCTTGACCTTTGGCCCCTGGTCTGATAAGCTTTGTTAAATACGTTTTCTCTGGGTGAGGGCCACAGGCATTATTAAATGCGTGAGCTACAGTTTACCATGTAGTTCAAATACAGCATCCGTGACTGTTTAATTTTTAATTTCCCTTCTACAACCTGAAGATACTCCAATTAGCGTTTATCTGAAAACCACAAACATATCCATAACTAAACAGTGTTTTCTAGTCACTACTTGGAAACGCAGAGCAAACGCCACTCAGCTGTAAGTGTCACTGAGACGGTTAACGATGCTCACTCCGGACACTCTCCTGCTCAAAAGGAATTCCTTCTCAAAAACAACGTGTTCTGGGAAAGTGAACAATCCAGAGGCCGCATGACAGCAAGCCAACCAGACGTGCCAACACAGCTCCCTCCTGTCCCCTCCGACGACACCTCACCTCCGAACACTTCCCAGAGCTTGACCCTCCGATCCATGCCTCCCGTGGCCAGAAGCCGGGAACCGGGGCTGAACTGCACGGCGTTGACCTCGCCATCGTGAGCGTCCTGCAAGACCAGCACCGTTTCAGACCCATCGCCGCCATTCCCAAGAAAGAGCCCCGTGCGAATGGGCCCTCTGGACGCCTCGCCGAAGGCCAGACGTTCACCCTTAAAAGGGGGGGCCCATCATTAACTAACCTGGGTTCACAGCCCAAGGTTCTATCACCATTTGATTCTTAGACTTACAGTTCCATTTATTTAAATAACAGTGCTACCTTCTCAAAGAGGATTCGAAATCTGTGTAAACTGACAGCCTAAAGTCTGTCTTTGAGTTCACTTTAAAGAGTAAGAAATTTCAATCTACAGTTTTATGTGATCTTAATAGCTTAAAAGTAAGCCTCTGATTAACTGCCTCTCATGTGGCCCAGATACATTAATCCTACATATCAAATGTGGCTTCCTATGATAAAGGAAGTTTTTCTGGCTTTCCTGACATGAGTTTATCCTAGCGTGGAGTCCTGTCAAGTACGTGCTGGTCCTCCTGCTACACAGCAGTTACAGTGGGCATCTGTGCAGCTCTCTCTGAAAACAGGGCGGCACTAGTGAGGATGGTGGGACCTCTGCCAAGTTTAGCTTCCAGAAGCATCCATCTGTCGTCTATAACGAAGGACTTCCAGGGTTTTGTGCCTAGGCTTGTGCCTGACCGTGAGGCCTTCGCTAAACGTTAATAGGTGTTATTTTTGGAAGAAGTGAAAATCTTGATAGGGAATTTCTAAGACTGGCACCCACCCTGTAAGATGGCATGTATCCAGGCTAAGGGAAACCGAATAAAAAGCATCCCACCTAGAATAATGGAGAACACTAGTTGTCACTATAAGCTCCCCTCGTTAAGCGTATGGATTCTGAAATATTTATGGATGAAATATGACGTCTGAGATTTTGCTCCAACAAAAGCGTGTAGGGGACAGATAGATTGGCAAATGTGGCTAACTGAAGGTGCCTCATGGGACGATAGTAAAAAGTTCTTTTATTCTCTTCTATGTTTGAAAATTTCCATTAAGAAGAATAAAAGACGATGAAAAACATGGATTATAAATATCACATCACTGATAGCAAGAAGTTACCTACTGGGGTATACACATCACTTAGTTATATCTTTGCTTGATCTGACTTCTGACTGCCCACCCCTCCCGTGCGTCCCACTGCTGAAAACCCGGACGACAGGAGACCAGACGTTGTAGCTCCGTGCAATCCCCTTCCTTTTTGGATGCCTTTCCACTAACGAGGTCTCAGATTGAAAACTTGAGATCATGCACCGTCACACCCGGCTGCCACTCGTCAGACTCCTGAGACCGAGTGCTGTCGGATCGCTGTCAGCTGTGAACCATTCACTCTCAGAAACACGCACTGACAGAATCCCAAAGTATCAGCCGCTCCATTATCCCGTGCACATGACTTAAATGTGACAGGCGCAAACGATGGGCTGCTGGGAGTTGAGGGCGAGGAAGGGACTGTGACATCCAGTGCGATCAGACCTTTTACCAATCATCATCGACCTCCCCGGGAGTGGGAAGGGACTTCAGTGATGCTCAGTCCAGCTCCTCACCCAGAGTGGAACTGTCTTCACGATGTCCGTGGTGCTGATCACCCAGACAGTTCATCGTGTGCAGAGTATCTAGTTAGTAAAGTCCCCCTTTAGGCCCGGGATGGAAAGTGCCCCCACGGAAATCCCACCCCATTTTTATAGCGAGTCCTTCTCTCCCCCGAAAGCTCCTCCTCTAACTCATCCACACAAGCCAGGAGCCGGCCAATGGCCTGGGCCCTGCCCTGCAGGCTCCGCCACCCCACCCCAGGTAGGTGGCCCTGAGCCAGAGACTCCACACTCCCCAGGCCCGTCCAGGTCCCGCTCCATCGCCCGACTCTCCCTTTGTACTAGGACTGAGCTGTGCTCCGGCTGACACCCCTGATGACATCAGTGGCTTCTGCCCAGGACTGTCTCCTGCTTCCAACACGTGCTCCTCCTGGTCAGAAGCCACACAGATTTGGGGAAAAATCATAAAGCCAACAGCTGCTCTACTGACCCTCCAAAAAAGACACTGACTAGGCTCTCACTCTAAATTGGCGCCAACTAGTGATAGCAATTGCATGAATTGTCATCTAATTTCTCACCAGCCCTACTGAGTCTTCCCTTGCTTCACCCCTCATGCTACCAGTTCTCTCTCTCAGCCAGTCCTGTATTCCTGGGGACGGTTGTACTATATTGTCCCCTGCAGCTAAGCAGAACATAGCCATCTCCTTCATCCAACAGACCCGCCAGGTGTAAAGGCCAGATACAAATACAACACAGAGCTTAGCTGCGGCAGGAGAAAGGGCCCTTTAATTGTCGAGCTGTTACCATACGAAGCTTGGCGTGAGTGTGTGGGTAAACCGTACTTACGAAGGCACACAGTGCAGTTGTTGGCACCCTCACTTCTTTACCACTGGCACCAGGGTGAGTGTCCGCACCGTCCTGGGGAACGGGCAGGGAAGAGACAGAGCGCCTCCTAAGAGTAACAGAAAGGTGAACGCTGTCAGGCCTGCACGAGGCTTACTGTCCAATCAGCTCAGGAGTCAGAGACATCTTCAGTCAATAGCTTCTTTGCCCTTCTAGACCCTTCACGCTGCAGATGATTCCCCAAAGCAGAAGCATCCTCACTCACGTGACTGGGAAGACAGCACATAGTGGTGCTGTGCTCTCCTGCTTGCTAACTCGTGGACTCCAAATACAAGAGTAAAAAGCAATCCTGAACACCACGTGCCTCCCCAGTCAATGGAAGGCAGGAAAACTGGCTCAACGGAATGTACCTGCTAGCTCAGATGAAGCTCATTTGTATTTTTGTAAAACAATTTAAAATGTTTCTCTGCCTACGTTTCGTCCTCAGCGTACACTGCGGTCAAGGCGGAGTCGGAGGCATGCCGAGAAAGAGCAGCGAGCGTGGGATTACTGCACAAAGGGCTCAACCCATCACCCCACTCGGAGGGCCAGCGGCATTCGTAGGACATGCAAAGCGTCCCTGTTAGCACACGGACATCTGACGACTGAGGGCAGAGAAGCGGCGAGCAGCTTAACTGTCAACGACCCACACTCACATGCTGGGGGGTAAGAGCGGGTAATATTTTCACCTGGCAGCATCAGAAGGAGCGTGATGTCCCAAAAGGGGAGACTCGGACAGACTAAAGGGCAAGGCCAGAGACCAGCAGGCAGCGAGAGTGAGAGACAAGAAGTTGAAGAAAAAAGGAAGAAGCTAAATGAAAAGCTGAAATTAAGGCATCTGTATACTCTGCACCACTGACATTCTGGTGTGCGTTTAAAAAATGGTGATAAACCATGTACAGACACGTCGGTATATTTACACAAACATCAACAAGGAAAGGTGAAGGTTTTCTAACCTACCCAAAGATATTAGTGATAGAATCCAGAAGGCCTCCAGCAGGCTGCGAGAGTCGCTTACTAAAGAGGAGGGGAGGATAGGTTTAAACCTTAGAAACATTTTTGCCCAAATAATCAATCAATAAAAACAGTTCACAAAAAAAGGTACCTGGGATTACGTTTCCCATGGAGGTCCCCAACCCCAGCGGAGAAACCCGTCACAGGAGGAACCACCAGATGACAGTGGGAAGGTAGGACAGAAACCCAGCCTTGAAGTTTTACAAGAAACGAGGTGCCCTAGCATTCAATTAACCTTCCTGGAAATAACGCTTTAGACAATGAAACTGTCTGACTGACTAATAATTTCTGGCGGTTAATAACGAAGCCCTATTTTTTTCGTCCGGCTTTGGCGAATAAAAAAATCCCGGAGCCCAAGTCAGAATGAAAGGGCGTGAGTTAAGCGATCGCCCAGCCTAACACAGTTTCACTGTCCAGCTTTCAGGAAACTACTATGCTTTTTGCTGCTTCCCGTCACAGCTGGTGGCAGCACTCGGGGATGGCTCGCCACCGTTAGGTAGAAGTGCAAGCCAGGGACACTCGGGCCCCCTGGTCCCCGAGGCTGGTGTCCCAGCAAGGGGGACTGGGTGCGTCCGGCTGTTCTTCTGTCACGGCCACGGGTGAGCTCCGCTCCTGGCCAGACCTGTGTACTTACGAGGCCGCTCTGCTGATGGCTCGCATGGGAGAGGTCTCCTCGGTGTGCTCCGTGGTTTCATCCACAATGACTTCAATGTCATCGTCCCTGGAATGAAGGGCGACAGGCCGAGTCTTTGATTCTGCTCAACACCAGCTTGGTGATGAGTCTGTCATGCAAATGCCAACACCACTTCCAGGTCACACACAACCTGTGTGACTTTGTTACGACTGAGATGATTACGCGTTCTCTGGAGAAATCTGCCACGCTCTGAGCAGGATGAAAGGAACATTTGATCTGTTCAGATCAAATCCAGAACTGCAACTGAAAATAACTTTAAACGGGAGCTTTTGATCCTTCTAGGTCTAAACACGGTTCCCACTTGGAAAGCAATGAAATAACGTTTATTACGTCTATAACCACGTAACCAGTACCAAGGTAGATTCTTCCATCAGGAGTCTGGTTGGTGGCTGAAGGGCTTGTGCCCTCAAACCACTGGACTGTGCCTGCCAGTGAACAGATCCCATGAGACGGGCTGAACACAGAGACTAGTCAGGGACAGCTGTGAAGGACAAAGAAATGACAGTGCAAGGAGAAGACCCAGGTGAGGAAGAAAAGGGACTGCTAAAAGGACAATGAAATGAACGGGCGCATTACCACCCCATTTTAAATATTACTTTAATAATAAACAGAAAAACAAAGTCGAAACACAACTCATTTTTTACTCTGCGTATTCCACGTTTAAAGGTTCAACAATTGCTGCTTCTGACATCTGAGCAGTCCACCACATTCCACTCAAAACGATCAAGTCTTAGGAACACACTCCTTTGCTACTGTTTCTCCCAGAGGATGCAAAGCACCTCTGGGATTCTTTCCTGGTGGGGGAGGGGCAAGCAATTATTTTGGTCTTAACGACCTCCTACTGAGTGACAATCTTCATGGAGAAGTAGAATAAAAAAATGTAATAACCCAAGACCTATCGCCTAGATTTTGGATTTTTTTGATTTGCAAGAACCTAAAAGCAAGACTTTCCCATGATCACCTGGATTAAGTAAATATGTCCTTAAGAACTTGTGACCAAGCAAGTTAGACCAAGTCAGTCAGGTTATTTTCCTTGGCTACTGACTCTTGGACTCCGTGTAACTGCGCTCAGTCTTGGCCAGGCTGCCAGGGAAAACAAAGGCAGCCAGAGGAACGAGGACAGGCTGGGCTCGCTTTTCTTCTTGGTTGCGGTTTGGGAGGGTCACTTTTGTCCATACAAGAGTGACAACAGAACAGCACAGATGGCAAGAGTAGTACATGTGAGCTAAGCCTATGTAAATGCTTTGAGGCAGAATTTCATAGCCATAAAGGTCCTTGGACCTGTGCAAAGGCCCAGGGCCACAAGAAAACACTGGGGATTGGCTACTGGTTATCACAACCCTTCAAATATATACATGTCCTTTCCCACTGAAACTCCTGTCCTAGGCAAGCAGAGATTCAGAGACAGGCTTTTACAGTCAGACCCCCAGGCGTGCACAGCAGCTCAGCCCTCCTGTATGAGCCTGGACAGCATGTCAGCCCTGTCCACACCGTGTTACATCTGGTCACCTGTCTACACTGGTAAACAGGAGGTAGATAAACACGCTTTGTAAGCTGTTATGTTTAAGGAAGCAAATCTAATTTCCAAGTCAATTATTTTTTCACTTTGTAGTTTTGAGAATAGACGTGTGAGGTTCACTTTCCACATCTGAGAGTATATAAGAAGTCTACATACTCTACATCTAAAGCAAAGGCTTGATGTGAGAATCTTTCTGTTTTCTTATAAATGCAGACCTTGCTTTCTCTGGAGGAAGACTCCTAACTGAATTTAAAGCACTCCCCTCCCTTACCTGGAAGCAACCAACATTTTAAAAACTAGTGGATCATAATTCTGATGTTATCTTTTAGGATATGTTTCAAGAGAAAAGAAAAACACCCTGAACCACACGTAAAGGGGATTTGGTCATTAAAATAGCCGCCATTCTCAAAAAAACAAAGCTTCAAGTCTTAGGGAAGCCCCTCCACCTCGACCCCAGGTTAGGAAAAGCTCCAAACCGATTCAGTTCCTTTTGTTCCACGGAATCCTACCCTTTGCTTATCCTTCAAAGGTTTGTTCTCTCAAACCTCCACTTAAAAGTCACGGACCAAGAAGAGAGCAAGAGAAAGAACCCAAGCCCAGCGTGGCACTGCCACAGCCCCAGTCGGGGCAGAAAACAGACCGAAGAGTCAACAGGAAAACAGGGAGGTTGTCACTTTGGGGGGGCAGGGCGGAAGTTAACTCTCACTCACAGCTGATGAGGAGTGTCAACAGGAACCACCTTCCGGAAGGTAAAGCGTTTTTCAATGTCCTCCCTTCTATCTTTTATCAAGGGCACAGTTTTGATCGACACGTGTCTACTTACTGCTCCACTGGTAGAGGCTCCTTTGCTGCTTCCGCGAGCTCCTTCTGCAGCCGCGCCTGCCGCCGCCTGTTAAAAAAAAAACAAAACCCAAGCCCATAGTTATGGCTGCTCAGAGAGCATGGGGCTGTGGCTCTCGACAAACCGGCTCTAACAACACACCTGAGTAGTCAGTGCATTCAAAATGATGACTGCCCTGGGCCACACTGGCCAGGTCGGTCGGGACCCCCACTTATAAAGGACTTTGGAGCGAAGCCGGGAGGAAAGATCATGTTATTAGAGAAAGCAGTGGGCCAGCGAGGGAGGAGCCTCCCTGTCGGGAGCCAGGGACAGAAAGGCCGCCAAGCCTGGCCCGGTCCGTTTCCTGCAGCAAAGAGAGAGACTCATGCTAAAATACCAGGAGCACGAATGAGAGTCAAGATTTACTCAGCACTTACCTGTGCCTCAGTTTTATTATTTTACAGGGTTTAACTTAATCCCCATAATGCTTGAGGTTAAGAACTATTATACCCATTTTACAGATGAGGCAACTGAGATACAGGGAGATTCTCAAATGGTCAAAACGTACACGGTTTCAATTCGCTGGGGCTGGACACCGAGGGCTCCGCTGTGGCCGAATTTTAGCATGGCCCACAGCCACATTCACCCCATGAACTATTTGTGTCTCTCCCTCCCAGGTCCGAAACACGGGAGCTCCCTAATTTTCGACCGTGGCCTCGTTCTCTTTTCTGCGGGGCCTGCCCTCTGTGTGGGGACCCAGTCCAGAACGCCAGCGCCGCTACTGCCCCCCAGTCAAGAGTTCTGCTTGGAGTTTCTACAGCTTCCTACCACGGTGACGATTCTCAAGATGGAGAAAATCCCTCCAGATGGCTTATCAGATTGTGGGAAGAAAAGAGGTATGTTACGATCTTAATTTCACACCTGGAAGGTGAGAAGTTTTACGGGACAAATGGTGAAAATCCAGTTTAACGTATTTTCCTTAGCGGGAATGCACTCCCTATGAACTGTCTTTGCGGGAAAAGCAGTGACTCGGTGTGGGGTGTGTGACACTCCGCTACGGGAGAGGCGCCTGTCGCCTGGGGGTAAAAGGGACAGACCGAGGGTCACAGGGAGAAGGAAACGGCCTTCTTACTGGTTCAAATGTTCCACGGCGGCCACGGGGCAGGGCCGTGGGGGACACGTCTCAGCCTAGCGAGGGAGCAGGATGTGAATGGCTGTTTCCAAACAGTGTGCCACGCTGTGACCCAGGTCCGCGAAAGCTGCTAGGAGGAGCACATGTGATCGGGGTGGGGTGGGGCTGGCAGGAAGGGGGAGAGACTGAGAAAGAACTATCCGAGTAAAATGATGAAGAGAAGCCCCCGGCCCCACAGAGGTGATCAGGTGACAGCGCATCTACTGCGCACCCGCAAGACATTCCAGGGGAAGGGAGGAGGCAGAGCCGCGGTGTGCCGCACACCCCACTGTCATCAGGAAGGCCAGCCTCTGCCGCTTGTGTCCTGTGAGGCTGGCCGCCTCTCCCTCCAGCAGGTGTCAGCAGGCAGCCCGCTGACCTCCGGTAACCTTGGTGTCCTCGCAGCTCTTAAGCTGCCTAATGGCTCTGTGGCACAAGTCACACTATTTTACTTAAAGTAAAGGCGGGACAGCAAAAATGATAATAATAAAAAAAACCCTCATTTTTTTCTTAATATGGTAGAAATTTCAGAAAATTAGAAAACACAGAAAAGCAAAATAAATAAACAAACAGAAACCAAATCTCATCACCCATGAATCAATACTATCTAATCTCTTCTAATTCATTCAAAACGTGGATCACGCTGTATAAAAAAAATTTCTCTGCTAGTTTCAGTTATATTAACTGTCTGCGTTTTCTCATGTGGCTAGGTATCCTGAAAACATTTTTAAATGACCGTGTAAAAATTCTACTACGTAAAAATACCACAATTTATCCCTCAAGGAACCTACGGCTTCTCATTTTTCACTGCTGTGAATGACGTGCCATCACAACACAGTGTTCGTGGCCACATCTCATACATTCCTTCAGATGAAGCCCAACAAGTGGGAAGCGTTTTCCGGCTTCCGGTCACCCCCATGTGACCCTCAGGCGGCAGGAACGGGCACCCTTTCTGCTGGATTCACTGACCACATCAGCTTCTTTGATGAACTACCCAGGCTTTACGCCCGTCTCAGCGCTCACCTGTTCCTCACTGACTCCATAGTACAAATACTTATACTAGCGCGTTCTAGTTGATTATTTTATTTTTGATGCTAAGAAAACTAGAATTTTTATCCAGTCCACTCTTTATTTCCTTTCCTTCCAATGCTCAGAGTCCTCCAGTACTCCCAGTTAGGACTTTTGCATAAAATGAACAGCACTTTATGGTTTTACTTCTACCTAATGGTTTTCGTTTTTATACAGATTTTGAAATCTATCTGAAGATAATACCTGGTAAGGTTACTGCTCCTTATTATTAAGACTCTTGTTTTCATTTCCTCATTCTTTCAGATTAGCTGCAATCATCTTTCCGAATTCTAAACTACTGACGTGGGGATTTAAAATCACGTTCTCATCTGCTGAACTCATTACTAGTTTCTGGGTGGACGATCAAACCCCCCACTTTCTAGCAGCCCTGCATTGGGGTCCTATGCTGTGAGATGGTCACAGCCAGAGTGGAGAGTCCTTCCTCCTTCTGTTCCTGGTTTGAAAGGTTACACACAGGACAGTGGACCCTCCACACAAATGTGTCGCATTCTGCGGGATTTTCAACACACAAATCCCCCTCCACGGGGGCTCTGACTCCCAGAGTTAGGGTGGGAGGCTTCCCTGCTGTAAGACTGCAATGAATAAAAAATCAAGTCCCAACGAATCTGACTGAGGACTCTCACATCTTCGTGCACGTGAGGGTGGACTACAGCTTCTCCTATCAGAACTTCTGACAGGTCTGAACCATTTTCCAAAACTAGGGGTGGCTGGGAGGAATTGCAATCCTTTTCTAATTCTGGTTGAATGTATACCGTTCAAGAATTAGCTTTTCTCCTTGAAACCCTGAAAGAATTCACTGGCAAAATCAGTACGGGCCAAAGTTGTTTGGGGAGTTTATCCTCTGCTCAGCAGCAGAAGGCATCTTATAAATGCAAATCTCTTTATCGCTATTCCTAATTTTGTCAGCGTTTTCTGTGTTTCCCCCGACTCTGTGGTTAGAGCTGCCAGGCTGGCTTCTTTCCTTTCTAAGACCTGGATTCTACGTTACGAATAAATGAAACCACCGACAGTGGCGTGCTCCCCCACCTCGAATCCTTTTCGTTCTCCGCGTTGAGGCGATTGGCTTCCTGGGCTTTCTCGGCCATCCACCTGGTGACCAGCTCCTGGTTTTCCTCTGAAGTCTTCCTCAGCTTCTCCTCCAAGGCAGTGAACGTGATCTGCAGGGCATCGTATTCGTCCTTCAGGGTCTGGTTGGCTCTCTCGAGGTCCTGCAGCTTGCTGCGCAGCTCCTGGCACTCGGTCTCCAGGTCAGAGATGGTCTGCAGGCATTCTGCGATTCTGGAAGCACGACACACGGGCGCGAGTGGAGCCGCACGGAAGCCCTGCACCGCGGCAGGGCGCCAGGCCGACGGCTCGACCTGCAGGAGCTCAGGCCATCACAGCGGGCACCACAGGGACACGTCCCTCGGGGAGCCCAGCCCCAGTGTTTACTGGACGACCCCCTGGGAGAGGAAGCCCCCAGGGAGAATTTCATCTCGACATCTAGACTACACATGACTTCAAGGCACCGTTCAGAAAAGCGGGATGTGAGGAAGGGGGAGCTTTCGGGGCTTAATAGAGTGGTTGGTGGGGGTGCTTAAAAGGAGGCCGGATGTCCCATGTAGCCCAGACCTCTACTCTCCACTAAGCGGATGCCCGCGTGCGTCCTCCACCTTCCCGGGCCTCCGCAGAGACCTCTCTCCACATGCGAGGGAAGAGGCGTGGATGAGAGTCAGGCTGCCCTCCAGCCCTGAGACTGGAGCTGCTCTTCCCCTTGTCCGCCAGGCTTCTCCCCGATCAAAAATAATCCTGCCCCCAAGGGCCACACACTCGATATCCTGGCCCTATGTGCACCCAGGAAGATACCAGCTCCCATAGGCAGTAGCCACAGGGAGACTGATGCCGCAGAGACACCTGCAGGGGCCGAGGTTATGCTGGGGAACCCGGAAGCCTGAGGGCACTGTTCTGGCCGTTTCTATCCTTAGAGCAGGTAGAAAAAGGTCCCAGGCTATGCGTGCAAAGAAATGACAACTTTTGCTGAGCACAGCGTGGCTACCATTTGCCACCGACTGCCACCAGCAAATAAAGAGGAGTGTGGTCCCACAGCCGTCCCGAGGGGGAGTTCCCCTTACTCACTTTGCTTCATTCAGCTGCATCTCCCTGTCCTTCTGCTGCATTTGGTTATTCAGGTCGATCACCAGCTGAGCTAACTGGGGGGTAAAGAAGAACACTTTCGTAAATAAGACATTTCAGGACCTCAGTGGAAAACTAAGTAATGGTGGGTTATTTTATTTTTAAGGAAGAAAACGAGCCAGGTGGCAGAGAAGGGCCCATGGGGATGCTCAGAGGGACAGCGTGTGCTGGCCCCTGTTGAAGTCAGCCCTGGGTGGATGACTTCCAGGTGACTGCCAGGTTCCTGCTGAGGACACCTGTCTCCCCCTCCACCCTGCCTACCCTCAGCTGATAAAAGGACCAATTCAGCTGATTTGTAAATTGTATTTTTTTCGTAATTTGCCTTTAGACCATCATCCAGGATAAACACAGCTCAGTACATGATTCCTTCTCATCTTTTTTTTTTTTTCCTGAAACTACAGGGTTTATTCTCAAGTTTTTATTTTTAAAATTAATTCTTGAGGCAACAAGAATTATGGTTTATGACATTATGTAAGTTTTTGCTGCGTGACAGTACATATAATTCGACATCTGTATATGTCACACCGTGCTCACCACCAAAAGTCTGGTTTCTACCCGTCACCATATAACTGAGCCCCTTTATCCGTTATCTGCCAACCTGTTATCCGCCTCTATTTCTCTCAGAAGCGTGGGGAAGGTATTACTAAGACCTTCAATGGACCAGACAGCGAGCTTCTCTCCTTCAAAGTCTGTCCACTTGTACCTTTCATGCCATCTTAGAGCATGACAACCGTGCAGTCATCTCAAGAGCTGACCGCCTTGCTGACGGAGGCAAAGGCCTCACACCTCTCCCGTTGCTTCAGTCCCACAGATCGAGCTGGTGATGCCACATGAAGCCGGGATGGCTGCAAAATCTAGTGGCAGTCCCATCTGCCACCCTCCCCACCGCAAGACCCACGGAGAGCTGAAGACGGAGTAGGAGAGCCGGCATCCTTACCTCCCCGCGTTTCTTGTGCAATTCAGTAAGTTCTTCTTGGTGTTTCATCTTCAGCTGGGACATTTCTTGTAGCTGGCTGTCATTCCACGTGCCATCATGTCCAGGACTAAATCCCCCAACCAGGCCGATGACCAGAATGAAAAAGAGGGAGAAAAAAAATCAGGCTCCAAAGCCCCTTGATCAGGCTGTGGCACAGTAACTTCAGAATTTCACACCTGTTCACGACAACACAGCCAATAAAGCAGTTGTCCCCCAGGCAAGTGTAGTTATAAGCCACTAAAACCTAAAAGTAGGAAGTAGGATATGTGACATCTGGCAACACGAACCGACCATGACGCAAACCACCAGCTGTGTCAGGAACAAAGGGTGAGCTCTAGATGAAGTTTAGGTAAATATGGGGGAGATAAGGGGGTCTCGCACTGGACAAGCATGTGAGTGTCAATGACGTGCCGGGCCCTGGGCACCGTTCCTGGGGCCAGGTGAAGGTAGCACGCACACAGCTCTGCCCTCGGGAAGCTGGCGATCGGGTAGGAGCAGACAGACGGTAAGCAAGTGATCATGTGAAGCCAGGTGGTCAGACGTGCTGTGAAGGGAAGCTGAGCAGGGCAGAGAGAGAACAGAGCAACAGCGACCCTGTTCCCTGCGGGGCAGTCAAAGCTCCCCTGCGAGGTCATACGCGATCCATCGGAGACCGGGAAGAGGTGAAGCACGAGCCATGTGGCCCCTGGGGGCTGGGCCCCTCCGGGCAGAGGGAAGAGCAAGTGTTGGAAAGGCCTGGAGGACGTGACACAGACAGGTACTCAGGGGAGCGTGTGACAGGAGCCTCAGGTGAAGTGGGGCCAGGAGACAGGTCAGGGAGGGGCAGGGAGGTCATGCAGACACTTTAGGCCACTGGGGGCTGTGGCGTTCACTAGGTGTGACCAGAAGCTGTTGGCGAGTTTTGAGCAGAGGACAAGACAGCATCAATACAGGTGCTGGGTGGAAGGCAGACTGGGGGGCAGGGGGTGCAAGGGCAGAAACAGGGACACCAGTTAGCAGCTGTGACACGGTCCGAGTTTGTGTCAGTGCAGCTCGGATGAAGGCGACAGCAGTGGAGGTGGTGAGCTGTGCTCGGGCCCCAGCTAGATCCACTGTGAAGAGCGGCTACAGGCCGTGCCCTTGAACTAGATGTGAGGTGTACAAGAGAAAGGAGTCAAGGCTGAGTCCAAGGCTTTTAACCTGAGCAACTGACAAAATGCAGGTGTCACCTACTAAAACGGAAAGGCCTAAGGGAGGAGCTGGTTTGGGGGGGAGGGCTGAGGAATTCAGTGTGGACATCCAGGCACGTCGAGTGGAAAATGGATATTACAATCTGAACTGCAGGTGAAGACGTCCAGGCTGGAGGCTGACACGTACAAGCTGTCAGCACACAGATACATCTGAAACCACGGGGGCGGAAGTTCAGATGGCCTCAAGAATTGGTGTAGCTTGGGAACTTTGCAGGTATCTGCACACTATCTCAGAAACAGCAGTAGGTGACCAGAGAGGGGGTCACAGTTCAGGAGAGGGGTCTCGGCTGGAGTGACAGACGTGAATCAGACTATACTGAGTTGGAACCACTGCCCAGGAAAAGCACATACATGGAGAAAAGGAAGAAAACCGGAAAGCTAAGGTGCCACCACCTGGAGGGAGGGGGAACACTGCCTCCTCTGTGACCTACAAAGTAATAGAGAGGGCGAAGCAGGGCAGCACGAAGCTCCAGTCCTAATGCCACCCTCCATTTCTGAGTTTTTATTCCATGTGCAAACACACACTAACATTTTATCCTTTGAGGCAGCCTGTGCGTCCCCAAGCTAAGCCCACAAAGTAGAAGGCAGGAGATTAGGAATGGAACGTATGAGAAACCAGCCTGTTAGGCAGGTCAAGCAACAGGCCTGGGGGACAACTGCGTACAGGACTTAAGACATTTTAAAAATGAAATCTCCTTTTTTTAATGCAAAGCAACGTAGAACATGCAAAACCAGTCCCTTCCAAAGAGGTGTTGACATTCGAGAAGAGCTTCCTGAGACTAAGGCAAAGACACAGGTCATTCATTCTACAGCTCAAAGCCTCCTCCCACGTCCACTTTTATTCAAAATAAAAGTCCAACTCCTTACGACAGCCCATCTACAGGGAAGAGTCATCTAGACTGCAGCAGGAACCAACTTTTTTGGCATCAGGGACCGGTGCTCCTATGAGACTCTAATCTCTGATGATCTGAAGCAGAGCCAAGGAGCTGATGCTAGCGCTGAGGAGGGGCTGCAAATACAGACGAAGCTTTGCTGGCTCACGGCCCGGTTCCTAACAGGCCACAGAGCAGTCCAGGTCCGTGGCCCAGGGGCTGGGAAGCCCAGTTCAGAGGGCAGGCTTCAAAGCAGATTCCTGAGCCCCACCCCAGACAGAGCAGGCCTGAGATCGACCTGTCATCCGCATCCCCACAGGCTCTCCGGGCTGCGACCCATGAGAACTCTGGGCAGCCTGGGAGATATGCGGTGGTCCTCAGTTACAGGTCATTGGGTCACCTAAAGGGTCTCTTGAAACAGATGACTGGGCCCCGCCCCCACAGTTTCTGACACAGCAGGTCTTTCCATTTCTAAACAACTTTCTAGAAGCTGAGGTCCAGGAAGCGTACTTAGAAAACTACGAGAATCCACCATGTCCAGGCTGAAGAGTTTAACTTTTATCTACTTAGTAAGCCAAGGGATTAGAACAGTGAAGAGGGAAGTCAGAGAGCTGATGTAGATAAACCTTGTTAAACTGTGATTTAAGGTCAGGAAATGAGACAAAAGGAGGGAGAAGGAAACTGTTAAAGAGAAAAACCAAAGGCTCAATATGGTGTTGCAGGTGCTAAAAGCCCATGAAACCAAACCCAGATTTGACATCTGATCTAACATTTCCGTTTTAACCTCTCCCAGAAATGTTTCTGGGCAGCACCACAATGAGCCAACCTGTCCTGTGGACCCACTCCATTTCCTCCCTGGGCACAGAGGCAATCTGCCTCATAAAAACCCCTGGGGTGAGGAGGAAATTATCCTGTCTTCCCTTGCCCCACCCTTCTTCCTATAAAAACCTTCTATTTTGTATAAACCCTTCAAGTTGCTATATGGAATGCTGCCTAATCCAGGACAGAATTTGCTTAACAAATCCTATTAAATCCTCAAATTCACTCCTTTGAATTTTTTTAACAAAACCCATGAGGTAGCCATCTTCTGTGCATACACTTATCACACTAGCCGACACCGCCTGAGTGGGTCTCTCAGGGACTCTGCTCCCGCGTCTCTGTGTCCCTCCGCCGGGCCCACACTGCAGTCACAGAACTTCTGAGCGCAGAGGGCTCCTGCCCCAGGTCAGGAACGAAAGGCTACATCACAAGCAAAGGGAGTGGAAAAGGAATGTAAACTAAGAGGCAGATGAAGACGGAACTGTGGAGAAGAATCACCAGGCCTGGCTGCCTGACTGCAGGCGGGGAGGGGCAGGACACTGAGGGAAAAAGGACTCACAGATGACTTGTGGAAAAGAAGGACACCAACGATGGAAACGAGGCAGTCACGAGGAGAGGCCTGACGAGGGGCACAAGTCTGAAGGGAAGGAAGCACCTCCAATCAAATTACCACCCCACCGATATTTGGCCAAAAGAGCTGTAGCACATTTACTTATAATACCTTTCCAAGCAAATGAGTTTGACTGACAGATAAAGGATACAGGAATATAGTTACCAAGAGTCTAACCTGGTAGAAATAAAATCTTTTAAGTTTTCGATGGATTGATTTTACCTGAAAAAAGATAAAATGGCATTCTCTACACCTAAAATTGACCAGAACACTGCGACTAATAATTCCAGAAGGGCTCCCAAGGCCACAGCCAGGCACAGTCTCCTTGACTGTGATTAACCAAGGAGGGACCTCTGGTGCCAGGAGACCGTCCTGCCAGATGTGGAGTCATGGCTGGCAGGTGGTTACACAGCAGACTCAGCTACAGGAGTAAAGAAACAAGCTACACCTCACATTTCTGCTTTTAAACCCTAACCTGTCAACTTTGTTCTTAAAATTGCTAAATGTTAACTGATATGCAAACAAGAATGGATATTAGAAAAATAATGGGTACTGTTCCCATGTAGACCATCAAATTCAAGATGCAAACATGAACATGTGGAGAAACAGGACAATACGACTCTAGAATGTTCCACTTAAGCTGCTTTGACAAAGTACGGTTCCAGGTTTTCTGAGCCATGACTCAGAAAGCAGTTTACCTGAATGACCTAAGTTAACATATCAACCCCTGCGGTGTGCACACACACGCATGTTACTTAATGAGACAATGCTCACCCTATTACAATGCAGATTTTTTCCTAATATTCCTTTAAAAAAAAAAAAAAAAACAAAACCTTGTTGCAACCTGCTAGTTTAATTTCACGGTTTACTAAAATATGTTAAAAAACACTTGACTAAAACAGGATCCACAGAGCTGTGCTGTATAAAAAGGAACTTATGGCAATCCAGTATTAATAAGGTCTACATAAATCTGCTCGAGAATGTTTTCTTGTCTGATTACTCGGAAAGAGTGAGCCCTAACAGGCTGGAGGAGGTGCCGGCCCAGTTACCATCCTTAAGCAATGCCTCCAGCTTAGAACACCTAACTGATGACAACCCTCCTAGGTGGGTAGGTGTGTGCCTTTAAAAAAAGGATGTTAGTTATTTGGCTTCAAAAGTTACTTGAAAGAAACTGACAAAAACTGGAACAGAAACAGTGACAACTGAACTGAGACAAACTGAAATTGAGGAGGAGATCCACATAATACAGGGTAGTCTCAAAACACCTTATCTCATGCCTGTTTGGTAGGTCCGGCTTTTCAGCTTGTAGCTTCTGGGCCAGCACTGAATGAAGATCTGACTTCTCCAGCAACTTGTTATCTAGCAAAGGAAAAAGAAGAAATCAAGTTACTTATAGCCTAGGTACACTTTATTACTACTACTTATTATGCCTTATAAAAATTTGGACCCAAAAAACCCTCCCAAAATCCCCAAACAGAAGACAACTGGGCAGGTTTCACTTCTATTAGGCATCAAAGTACTGGGTGCTGTACTTTGTCACGGACTACAGCAATCATTCAAAATCCAGGAACAAAAACGCCTTAGGTGCTTCTTGGCCTAAGCCAGGGCAGCGCAGCCAAAGGAACCCGTGGAAACAATCCTGCAGGAATGTCTCCCCCATTAAAGGCAGTCGGAAACGCTTTCTACTCCCAGTTCCCTATTTACACCTCAGGACTGAGAAATAAGACACATACCAACACACAACGAAAAAATAAAATGCCACGAACCTCTAATACAGGACTTTAACTTACTATTATACTTGGAAAACTTCATTTTTATATCAGGGCACAAGGCATATGAATATGAATGAGAGTCCCTAACGGAAGGAACTCCTATGTCATGGCGGGGTCAAGTGTAAAACACAGGTGAAGATGACAGCCCAGAAGGACTAGCAGGGTGTCTGGTTAAGTGCCTGGAAATAACAGTTCGAGCCAATGCTTGGAAGGGAAGGATGAGGAATTTCAGACCTTTTCTTACTGGCAATGGTCAAGTAACAGATTTTAAAAGCAGGCGTTTTCATGAATATTTATTAGTAAGAAGTCAGAGGTCATTCTGAGGTTCCTTGCCCAGACAACTGGGTGAAAGATGCCAATGTGCCAGAGCACACACAAGCTCAGAAAATGAGTCCTCTTTATGAACATAACAAATGTGACAGGA
Source organism: Macroglossus sobrinus (assembly GCA_004027375.1). Classification (NCBI taxonomy): domain Eukaryota; kingdom Metazoa; phylum Chordata; class Mammalia; order Chiroptera; family Pteropodidae; genus Macroglossus; species Macroglossus sobrinus. The sequence goes on from PVKZ01003015.1 coordinate 138,303, forward strand.
AACAGTGCAGGGATTCAAAAGAAAAATCAGGGCTAGCAATGACATGCCATTAATGACAGGCACACGGGGGATGGGGGCAGCAAGATCAGATGGATGTGTGTGTGTGTGCACGCACGCGCGCGCGCGCGCGGGGGTGGTGGTGGTGGTGGTGCAGATACACTAATAGGAAAAAGAAAGTGACCCCTGGAAACTTACAGAATAGCCACATTTGATGGAGATTGTCACATATCCTGAGTCTGAGATAGGAACTGCTCAAGATCAAAATTTTGATGAGGTCCACGCTAGTGACTATGTTTGTTGGAAGAGCTTATTTCTTCTCTTAAAAGAGTCTGAAGCTCTATTTCTCCTCGCTATCTGAAAATGGAATCCTGGGCAGGAGCGGAAACACTCTCCTCACCTACAGTGATGTCATGAATTAGCACAGGACAGGGGAAGTGGTTTCGACCTTGGATATTCGCCAGTGTCAAAGGGCTCTAAAAAGATCTTTCCAATGCCACATCAGAGCTGGGGCCCTGTGGTCATACTGCCTTCCAAAAAACAGGAGGAATTCAAGGGGGATGATTCCTAGAAGTTCTTCTCACTAAAGAGAAGGATGGAGACAGGGCCGACGTCTCTTATCTTTCTCCTCAGGCTCCGAAACAGGGACTGAAAAGGAGGCTGGGCTGATGGGCGTCAGAACTTGGCTGGGAGGCTTAAGTGAGAGTGAGCATGTTGCACAGTCAAACTAGAAGTGATCTCCGAAATGTCAATCCCGGCCCCAAGGCAAGATTCTAAGAGGCAAAGCGGTCCTGCTCTCCTGCCCCGTCACTGCCTCTCACCCAGGTCCCCTCTCCTAGCCTCTCAGGGATGCACTCCCCAGCACGGCTCTATAAAGATGTGTTCCCTCGCCAGGACCAATCTCTCCTGACTTTTCTCCTACATCCGCCCACCCTATCCAGATGTCCAAAGTGCAGAAAAACATTCAATCCGTGCCAATGTGATTACAAGCATCTTCCATTTATAGACTGTGACGTAGATGGCTTTCAAAGCCCTTACATGCACAGCTTTGTTTTTGGGAAGCAGGAAGGGCAAGCTTCATCCCCATTTTATAGATGCAGCAAAACAGACTCAAGGGCAAGGGAAGAGGTAAGGGGTGGAGTCAGACCTCCAACCCAATTGAGTTTCAATAGCTTTTAAAGAACAAGTATTCTATAAACACCTGAAGACGTGAATTTATGTAACCTGTGAAAGAATCACATTTGAATAACAGGGACTGCCTGTGCTTCTCGCTTTCTGAAACAGCACTGGTCTGCCAGGGCCTTTGAGTACATAAGGCATTAACAGGACAGTGACACATCATCTGCCTCTTCTTCCCATCTTTGTTAAGAGGATGGGCTCAGCATCAGCAAGGAAGGGCCATTTCTTGGGGGACCCAATGAGAAAAACAAATACAGAAGTTAGGAGCCATCAAGTCTGCAGTCAAATCCAGACCCCACCATTAACGTGCTGTGCCTCCCAAGAGGTCACGTATGCTTTCTCAGCCTCCCAGATTAAAAGGGCAACAACAGGACCTGCTTCACAGAATTTTCAGGAAGATAAAGTGAAATAATACATGCCAACTATTTAGCACAGTACTCAAACTTGTCTGCACATAAAAATTACTTGGGGAGCATAAAAAAAAAAACAAAAACTGATTTATGTCCACATCCCCATATACTGCTGTTTAGCTGGTCTGGGGAGTGAACTGGGCTTTGTATTTTTTTTTTTTTTAACAGATCCCTACATCATTCTAATGTGTAGGCAGGTGTGGGAACCAGTGACTTAGCACAATCACGAACTGGATAAAGGGCAACTACTATTACTGTAACTCTCATCAATTAACTTGAGGGACTTTTGTCAAGCTTACTTCGAGGGGTAGATGGAATCATGGGACCAAGGAGTGTCCATTTCTTAACCCAAAAGTGTCATTAGTTATAGTAAAACTGAGGGAGGGAGAGCTGGGAAACGCTCATTAGAACGCATCGAAGGGCACAATTTCTGCTCTCAAAATTGCGGCGGGGGTGGGAGGGAGAAAACCACCTGTTCTATACTGAAGTTTTCAATAACCGGCAAAATTATAACGTCCCAACTGAAAGTACGGCAAGACTCAAAATGTGTAATAGTCACAAAGAATATCGACGTGGAATGAGGACAAGAGGTCTGAGGAATCAAAGGCCAAACATCTCATTACACTCGAAAGACGATGTTAAGGGCGCGAGTTAATGTTTAACGTCAACGCGCGTTTCAGTACCACGATGCCCGAAATAGGACATTTCTGGAGCCTGCAGACTTAAGTACACAAGCACTGTGTGAGCAGCTGCGATTTACAAACACCAACGTGAACGCTGCCTGCCCACGAAGGAAACACGCGTTAGTAGGAAACACGCTCCACAATCACACCCGAGGATAAAGTGAAAGAAACGGGAAAAGATCGAAGAAGGCGAGGGGCGTGCGGGGCGCTGGGTGTCCCGGGCGGCGCCGGGGGACTCGGCGCTCGGTTCCCGCTGGCGCCGCACGTGCCCTCGCGGGGCCCGTCTGCCCGCCCGCTCCCGGGAGGCCAGCCCGCCGCTCACACTGCAGGATGATCTCTTCGAACGCCTGCCTCTGCAGCCGGTCCCGGCGCCTCAGCTCCTCCGAGATGTGGCGCTTCCAGCGGGGGAAGTCGGCGGCTCGGAGACCCGACGACATGTTGCGTGCTGCCCGGGCGCCTCAGCACCGCCGATCCGAGCAGGGGCTGGAAGCCGCGGCCCGCAGCATGAGGCGACCCGCGGGCGCGGGAAGGCCGGCTGCCCCGCAGCTCACCTCTACCAACAGGCCGCCCCCGCCACTATCCGGAACCGCCTTCCGGCTCCCGCCGGAAGTGGCTTTGGGCAGGACCGGAAGGCCCGCCTCCCCACCCGACGTCTTACTGCGCACGCGCGCACGTGGCCTGCGCCGACGTAGGGCGCTCGTTAATGACGCTCGCGCGAGGCCAGAAGCGGTGCCGGCTGAGAGGCGGCCACTGGGAGGCGTTGGGGCTTAACTGCTGGCTCATCCCTGGTTGGGAGGGAGAGCAGGAAGGGGCCGCTGTTGCCTGCCTGCTTGCGTTTCCTTCTCTTCCTTCCCCGTTTGATATTTGCTTTCTTGGCCCATCTCCCATTTCTTCAACTACCCAGGTTATAAGCAGAAGTGGGGGCTACGCCCCACATTGTAGCTGTGTGATCGTGGGTGATTGACAACTTCCCTAAGCTTCTAATCTGTCAAGTGGGGACCTTCATTAATGATACCTACCTCACAGGACTGTCGTGAGGATTGAAAGGATAACCTCTCTAATGCAGTTAGCATAGCCTAGCTTTATCGAGACACCCAGTATCCTTTCAAGGGCTACTCCGAAGTCTGGCTGCTTTAGCGAGAGTCCCACTGCCCATGGAAACATTTTGTTTGTTTGTTTGTTTTGTTTTGTTTTGTTTTTGCAGTGAAGAAATGGAATGCAAAGACCAGTTAAAGAAAAGTGTAACTAAATTGGCAGTGGGACTCTGCCAATTAGAAACCAAGAAATTATCTACGACCTCACAGTAAATGGGTCCTTAGATGGTAATCTTTGAGGGTCGGGTTACAAAAAGGACTTGAAAGTAGAAAAGGACAGTTTGCAAATAGATATTAAAAAGGGGAGATCGTCAACTCGGTAGGATGGAAAACCGTAGTCTGTAATAGAATTATCTGAGCTCCACCAGCTTTTAACGATTTAGTGAATTCACTGCATGAAAATGGAACTGCATAAAGCAGGAGGCCAGAGGGGAGGAAAGGAAGTCAGAAGCTGCCTTCTCTTTCTGTGTGTCTCCAGTCCAGAGGAAGATCTTTCCAGAGAAAGATAAGAAGCCTCTAGTCTCCTTGGAGCCCAGATGTAGACAACTCAGGCATCCAGAGCTGACGTAAAAGATAATTCAGTTGGCAGCCAGTACTGATTGGTCTGAACTTGTGGGAAGAAACGAGGGGGATCAGAAATAGAAGGGATTTCCTCATACACTGAAGAAAATAAAAAAAGCAGATTTTGAAAGTCACCAAGAGTGCCTCCAAATGTGACAGTGATACCAACCTCAAAAGATCACAGAATCATATAGCATCAAATCTTGACAATTGAATATGCTGATTTTCCAAACAAGATGAAGATTAAAATATGCTAATAAATTTGCAGAACCAACAATTTCACTTGTGGGAATTTATGCCAAGAAATATTTGGGCGAATGTCCATATTGAGAAAACAGTCATGGCATTGCTAACAGCGAAAAGTTGGAAACAATCTACTTGCAGCAATAAGAGTTAAATTACTGTATACTTATTGTGCAAAACACGTTCATGATAAAAGCAGTATATGGTATAAATGCAATTCATTAAAGTAAGTGTGCTCATAGGGAAAATTTGTTGAATGAATAGAGAATATAATTTCTAAACTAAGGATACTAAGCTCTGCTAGGTCTACCCTGTCCCTAACTTGGCTTTGTTAGTGCCCACTGCTGTTGCACTCCAACTCCATTCTACTCACCACGCCCTGTCCCTCAGCATGGCATTTGGATTTATTGTCCTTCTGTTGGGCACACTCTTCCTTTCTGAATTTCCTGAGCTAATGCCTATGAGTTGATTCTCAGCTCAGTAGTCACTGCCTCACAGCCTTCAGATAACAGATAAGGTGTGTCTCCCCGCACTAGACTGTAAACACCATGAGGCAAGAGCTATGTCTATTTATTATAGATATTATAGCTCCTGCAAGAGCATCAAGCCTCTTATGTATTAGCTGCTCAGTAAATGTTATTTAATTAATGAACAGAATATATAAAAATACTAATGTATTATCTCTGGGCAGTGGTATTGCTGGTGGTTTTCTTTTATTATGCATTTTCTAGACCTTGTGTATTTTCTAATTGTTATATATTATGCATCTACTACATAGGCAAGAAAAAGTTATGGAAATGAATGTGTTTGCATCGACAGAACCGTTTGTACAGCGGGACGCTAGGCTCTGTTGGAGATAATAAGCACAAACTTTTGAAAGTGCTATGGGCCGTGCACTCTTTTGAATACTTCACATATTGTTACTATTTTAATCCAACAACCCTATTCAGTCGAGTTATTGGTAGTTACTGTTAGCATCTCCATCCTCATTTACAGATGAGGAATTTGAGGCACAGAGAGATTCAGGAACTTGCCTGAGGACACCAGGCTAGTTAGTGACAAGACCTGGGATCAAACACGGGTCATTGGACTCTAGTGTCTGTGTCCTTACCCACTGCCCTCCAGGGTCCAGTCTTTGTCTCAGCTGACAATGCAGCTTGGCTCAACTAGAATAGGTCAAACAGAGAGTAATTTGAAAGATGTGTAATTAATTCCTAAATTAGCTAATGGGGGAAGGGCGTCCTGGTGAAGAGCAAAGTCAATGCAACTCTGACTTTAAAGAATCCTGACTGATACAGCACGCCAACCCAAGAGAAGACAAGGGCTGGGCAGAGACAATGGTAGTGCCCCCACAGGCAGTCACTAAGTCAGGGTTTTCTGCTTTAAAATTTTCACGCAAGGGGGACGGTCAACTCCCCAACTCTTGCCATCACACACCTCTCGCATTAACCAGCCATCCACGGGAAAGTTTCCGATCTCATGAGCTGCTGAGTAAGTGAAGCTCTCTTCTAAATAACTGTATCTGTTGGTGAGAGAGAAAAAAAATTAATAACCCCCAAGTTACAAATAGAAATATTTGAATAGACCTGGGATATTAGAAAATACTGTTGCCATATGTTAGAATGATTTTTCTCTTCCCCCGCCCCCTTAAACAGAACATGAAGGGGAGACCGTTTCCAAAAGCACTGTCAGATGACTCACGGGGTATTAATAGCTCTGCAGGGTGTCTACCCAACCCTGCCTTCTCCAGAGCAGAACCATGCAGAAAGCACTCAGCAGTGGGACAGCACTGTGAATCAAAATAAATAAATAGTATGCGATGTGAGCTATGGACCTTTGCTGAGGGATCGAGTTGACATTTGGTCTTTAAAAAGGGCTAAAATCGAAACAGCAGTTGGTTGACCCTGCTCTGCAAATCCAGATGCTCAACACTTGGCCCTTCTGGAGGCCGATCCTCAAATAAGGAGGTGCCAACTGGGGACACAGTCTACAGAGATGGGGCTCAGGATGGCCACTCTGTGTGGCGTGTGGCATGTGGCATGTGGCTGCACAAGCCTTCCAGATTGTTGTCCTGAACCTCTCCTTTCCAATAAGGAACATTTTCTAACCCAAAGCACACACTGGACTTCAGTCTCTTAAGGCTCCCTACAGCCAAGAATTCCTTGGAAATCCTTAGTTTCATCAGAGTTGTAGACTAATTTTTTGTGTCCTCCCAAAATGCAGGCATTGAAGCCGGAACCTTGAACGCAATGGTATTTGGTGGTGGGGCCTTTGGAGGTGACAAGTCATGAGGGTGGAGCCCTCCTGAATGAGATTAGCGCCCTTATAAGAAGGGACACCTGCGACATTATCTCTGTCTCCATGGCTGACTACAAACCAGAAAGAGGGTCTCCCTAGACAGAGTTTTCTGGCATCTTGACCTTGGACTTCCCAGCCTCCAGACTGTGAAAATAAATTTCCATGACTTAAGCTCTGCCCTCCCCCGCCATTATCTTATATTAGCAGCTGGAGTGGAGAGGCCTCCTTCCCAACCTCCCCTCCCTCCCGCTCTCCTTCTCGCCCTGACCCGGCCTCACGGTCTGACAGCTGCCCCAGCCTCGATGGGCAGCCACACCCCCAACCCTTCTTCCTTCCCAGAATCCCCCTCCATCGATCTCTCACTCTGACCTTTGGCATGTACTTCTCAGGAAGCTAGCAGAGGCTGCACCGAACCCCGAGAACCAGAAGGCTGGGAAAGGAAGGAGCTGCTGTAGACTTTTGGGGGGTCCTGCCCCTCCCCTAGTCCCTTCTCTTTCCCTCTAAGGACATCGGGGGCCTGGGCGGCTGTTTCCAGCATGTGACTAGAACTTTCCGACCAACCACTCCTTGGGCCAGCCATGGACACTCAACTCACACCGGGCCACGTTCCTCTTCTGGGGCTCTGAGCATGGGGAGCTGGGCTCCAGCGTCTGGAGCAGCCACACTGAGCCAGGGCAAAGCCAGGGAGACAAGGAATGAGCAGAGCAGCCACCTGGGCACAGCAGCAAGGAACAGGTGGGCAGAGGACCTGTCCAGGACGGCCAGGGCCCAGGGAGAAGCCACCCTCTGCTGGTGGCCCATGCCCAGGGGTGCACCCGGCCCCCGCTGCACCAGCTCTCCTCAGCCTGCGCTGCCTCGGGTCCATTTGTAGCTAGTTTCTCATCCTTGTAAACAGAGAGCCTCGACTAACGTGGAAATTTAGAATTGTACAGCAGGAAAGCCCCTGAGACATAATTTTATGGTAGAGGCCCGAAGCGGAAGTTCCCGCCCTACCCTGCCTGCCTTTGCCAACATCTGAGATGACCATGGTGTTTCTTGGAAGAAGGACCAAGTGTCACTCCAGGTCCTAGGCTTGGGGTTGGGGGGTTCCTAGCAGAGAGCTATGGCCCCTCTCTGCCCTTCTCAGGCCCTGATTCATGGTCGGGGAGGTGACAGCCCCTCATGCTTCAGTGTGGGGGGCCTGCCTGCCCACTCTGCCAGCCTGCACGGTGACACTCACCCGGGGCCAAGAGGACAGGTCTCCTGCATGGCGACGAATGGCACCTTCTCCTCACCTCCCCCACAACCCCGAATTCTCACCTGTGATTTCATTGCCAAGATCGATGGGTGGGAGTTTGTTTCACCCTTTGGGTAACTAAACAGCCCGGTTCTGTTATTTTTTTCCAGGGTAAATGAAGTCTGGGGGAATATTTTCATGCAGTAATCAGAAAAAGCCTCTACTACAGAGATGCCATACCAACCAGAAGCTGAAAACTGCTAATAACCTTTTAAACAACCTTCCTGCTACAAAGTTTGTAAAAACACAAACCTTACATCCCATTTCATGTGAGACTGATTTCGTGGGTTAATGTTATTTTTTAAAAAAACAATGAAAAATGAAATATGGTACTGATGATTCTTCTGGTTGAGATAGAAAAAATATAATTTTTGTTGAGTTTTAGTGAGTGCCATACAAAGAGGCGTCTCAAGAGAAATCAGAAAATGTTTTAAATGGTTGTTTTGATTTTTAAATATGTGAATTTTGAAAATAAAATAGTTATGAACGTGGCTCAAGAGCCATGTACAGGGGAAGTCTTAGAACTACTGGAAATATGATTCAACTACCTAAAGTACATGAAATCAGCAAATCCAACTATGAAACTCAATGCCAATGTCTTATTTCTTAGGCACAGGGTAAATGACAAAAGTTGTCCTTGCATGCATGTGTACGTACACACACACACACACACACATACACACACACACACACACACGTACATGTTTTCCAAAGTCTGTCTCTGGCACAGTTGGAGTTTGTGTCCCAGGTGGAATGGTTTGCATAGATTGGTTCTGAGTTCATAATCCATCATCTGTCTCATGGGCTAAATTAAGTTAAATGAAGACAACTGTACAAATGGCCTTTCAACCTCAGTTAACAGAATATATTTTGACAGAGCAAATGACCTTTTATTGTACATTTATCTGGGATTTATAAAATGTCTTAGAAACTTGAAAACGCAATTGTCATCAGGAATACGATTTCTTTCTCTTTGTAAGGTCTTAGTTTATGAATCCTCTCGTGAAAAATCTGATCACCGGATCGTCACCGATGAATCGTTACTCCTTTCTGCCGGCACCGACACTGGCCTTCGCAGTCCCCGCAACTGTCTTCATTCTGTTCTTGCGTTCCTTTCGCTGTTTTCTCGAGGTCTTTTTCTTCTCATAAAGGCCATATCTTGCAAGGCTACGTTTGGGTTCATTTTTCTTTGCATAATCTAAGGAATCATAATTCATGTCAAAGCTGGTTGTCTCGCTACCGCAGAAGTGGGTTTGGAACCCAAATGCAGAGATGACATCTTGTATATCTTGTATGTCTTTCATATCTTGGCTAGTTTTTCCCGAATTTCCATCTTAGGTGATGTTGCCTTTCCAGGATGAAGGCCATCGATGATCATTTGTTTCCATCGAAGTAGCTTATTGATCATGAACTTCCTGGTCCAGATAGTTACTGTGTCATCCATGATGGTGGCAGACCCTCAAGCAGCCAGCGAGGAAAAAAGCAGGAGTACAATTTCTTAATAGAGTTGTTTAAGAAAGAAAACATGGTCCTCGTGATAGAAAGTTAAACCAAAAAAAAAAAAAATTTGAGGGAATTGATTGCATTTACCCAAGTAATCTACATCTTTTCCTCCCTCTTCCTGTCTTCATAGTCCTGCTATAAAACCCTAGTGTTGGTGTCAAAAGGCTTTCCCCCACTCCCCACCAAATTTCAGATTATTTTGGGTAAGATAGGGTTCCAGCAGAGTTCTGATTCTGGTCGATCAAAGATAAGGAAGAGAGCAAATTCTCTAAATAGTAGCTTTCCACCAACTGTTACTGTTCACTGTCACCACGCCTTCATCAGTTTTGGTAGTATGATAAAAAAAAATCTTTGCTAGTTTGATAGAGGACCATTGTGTCCGACTATTGTTTTAATTTGCATTTCTTTGGTAAAATCGAACATTTTCTATTTGTTTACTCATCATTCATTTTTTTGGGGGTAATATCTATCTAAATCTTTTGCCCATTTTGTTTAGGCAAGGAGTAAACAGTTACCTGGAAGGCTAGGAAGAGATAATTAAAAAATATATATATATATATGTATATATATATATATATACATATATATATACATACATATATATATATACATACATATATATATGTATGTATACATACATATATATATATACATACATATATATATGTATGTATATATACATATATATACATATATATATATATATATATATATATACAATCTATTTTTTATATAACCTGCTCTGGAAGGCAGATAGGACGTGGGCTGTGGACTTGGACACGCAATCTCACATTAGTTACCGTCCTCTACAGAAGTTGTGAAAATTCCTTGCTTGGTGTTGCTTAGTATTTTGAAGCACTGTCACATCCAAGTGTCCCCATATCTCACTCAGCATTCCCTATCTTTGGATGAAACGCTACCATCGTCCGGTAGTCACAGTGTCCTCAGCTGGATCAGGCAGGACAGCTCTGAGCAGCCACACAGAGCACAATGGTGACTTTGCATCCATCTGGAGCCCAAAATGAAATATTCTTGGAGGTGCTGTATCCCTCTTGTGGACCCCAAGACAGCCTAATGGACTGGCTAGCACTCTTATAAAGAGGAAGGAGCATAATCTTTTCGTTGGGGTCTTGACCTCCTCTTATCTATAGGTCAGGACCCCTTTAAGACGTAATTAATACTTCGGCAAGCATTTATTAATTGCCTAGTTAATGCCAGGCACTGTTCTAGGTGCTCAGGCGAGACCAGCCCTTTTGCCTTTAAAGAGCTTCTATTCCAATGGGAGAGATTGTCCGTAAAAAAAACTGAGCATGCTAAGGAAGTGAATCATGTATGTCTGAGGGTGCCAAGAACCGTGGACAAGGAGGCAAAGCGGAACAGAGCTAGGGTGCTGGTGAGGGAGGGAGGTGCAGAGTGTACAACGATGGGGTGGCAGGGTGGACCTCACTGAGGAGGTGAGACCCGAAGGAGGTGAGGGAGTTAGCTCAGAGGTCATCTGGGAAGAGCGCATTCAGGCACGGAGGTCAGCTGGATAACAGGCTCTGTAGCAGGTGCGGTTGGAGCCACATAGCCCCATGGAGCAGCCAGCGTACCCGGCTCCCTGTCATAGTGGGTGTTGGCTGCCAATGGCTCATACCTGATCCCTTCTCTGGAGCTGCCTCCCTTCAGAGGGATGCCTGGGAGGTGGCCGATGACTGATGGGAGTGGGCAGAAGTGTCCTATGCCCTTTTCTGTAAATGGGACACTCTGTGTGATGCGATGTACACCTGGAGCCCTCCAGGGGACACACTGAGGTGAGGCTTCTCTTTAAACTGCAGTTCAGCCTAACTTCCTCCTCTGATTCATCCTGCCTCCCTCTGTGCCTAGCCCGATGCCTGGACTGTGAACGTTTCTCTAATGAATCCGCTTGCACGAGAGTCCCAGTCTCAGGGAGCCCCACCTAAGGCAGGCTGAAGGCCAGAGTCTGCCTGATGCGTCCGGAACCCAGCAGGGACGCCATCGTGGCTAAAGCAAGCCTCCCAGGAAGGGCACACAGACAGCTCTGTATATAGTCCTGCTCGAGACACTGTGCGACCAGATTCAGCAGCCACGGTATATTTTGGAGGCCCTGCTGTTGGGCTGGTAGCATCGCATGCTGACTTCCTGATACATTATCCATTTCTCCGGAGACAAAGGGTTTGGGAGGGTAACTAACTCCTCAGACAGAACTTTCTGTCTTCCGTTGAGAGAGTTGTCCATTCGCATCTTTCCAAAGCTGTGTTCCTGGATACTTACTGAATGTGTCTGCTGTGGCCTGAATTGTGTCCCCAATTCCCAATTTATATGTTGACTTCCTGACCTCCAAATGGCTGTATTTAGAGATAGAGCTTTTAGGAGATAATTAGTGTTAAATGAGGTTGTAAGGGTGGGCCCCAACCCAACAGGATGATTGGTTTCCTTGCCCAAGAAGAGGAAGCGACATCTCTGTCCCTGCTCCCTGCCACGTGCAAACACTGAGAAAGTGGCCGGCTGTGAACCCGGAAGTGGGCTCTCCTCAGAAACAGAACCACACGGTGCTCCGTTTGGGTCCTCCGAGCAAACTGCCAAAGGTACAGAACCATCCGAACTATAAACAGCAATTTTGAACGTTCTAGAGTTAGGTTGGTGACGGTCACGTGTCTGACCCTGAAGGGAACAGTGCCACAAAGCCCCGCCCAGCACCGGGCAGGGAGCCAAGTCCGGGCATCCTCGGGCAAGGACAGAGGGTTGGAGAACCAGGGGCACATCGGAACTTGGCTCAGGTTTCTATTTTCATATCTAACCATAAGGTGGAAGCATTGTAAAAGGTCTGAAGATGGAGAGAGACTTTTCTTAGAATTGTAATCATTTCCTGTGTGGTTGCTGTTCTATGAATACAGCAGTAATCTCCTCTGATGTAGAAAATGAATTCTGAGAGGTAACTGGTTTATTATTTTTAACATAAAATGCTTAACCCACCTGCGCATATCCTGGCACAGAGCCGCAGTCTTGATGAATCGTTGGGAAGAATGGCTTTGAAGATGGAGATGAGGCTGGGAGACGTGGCTCTCTACCTTTCTTGTGTGGCTTTGCCCAAGTGCACTGGCCTCCCTGAACCCCAGTTTCTTCCTCTGTAAAATGCACGTAAGACCCCACTATGGTGTAGCGAGGATCAAGTTAAGAACACGTATGACAGTACACTTCTATTTGGCCCAAAGATATCCCGTATGAGAGCCTCTCTGAGATGGGTAACCTGCTGGATTTTCATGAATTTGCCTTTCTTGTAATGAGATAGATTGTCAGATGGTCAGGCCAAGAGAAAGTCAAGAGCTCAAAGAACATTACTTCATCCTAAATACACACCTGCCTTCAGTCCCGTGCTTAAGAGGACGCCTAAGTTTGTTCACAGGTGAGGGGATGAGCAGGTGCAAATGAGAGAGAAGGAGCACCTCCTGGAAAAAAGAACCAATTAGTCCCCAACTAGCTGGAATGCTTGTTGAAATTCAGATTCCCAAGCACCATCCAGACCCAAAGAATGTGTTACTCTGGCATGCCCGGGAAGCTGCCCCCTCACAAATGTCGCAGGTGATGCTGACACATAGCAAAGTTTGAGTGCTATTATTTTTGAGGAACCCAGAAGAAGCATGAGATGCAGTAACTGCCCTTTCTGCCTTTATGAACCTATGAACCCAAAGCAAAAACTTCCACTCACTTTTGCTTCACCTGGGGAGTTGTTGAAAATGCCTGTCCTAGCTTTCGCCTCGTGTCCCCGCCCACCTCAGAGCTACCAAATCCGATTATTCTCTGTGGATAGCCCCAGAAACTGCATCTCTAAGCAGACTTCTTGGGTGATTCTGTGGCTACCTACGTTTGAGAATCATAGGTCTAGAGCTGGATCAGGTATTATCGTCACTGATGTGTTACTAAAGACGTTGTATACCCAAGTTGTAAGTAAAAGTTCTGGTGGCTTGCTTGGAACAGTTTGCAATTCAAATGTATTTCCCATAACAAGCAGTCTTCATAGGCTATCGATCGACCAAAAAAAAAAAAAAAAGGAAGCTTATTATATATCATCTAGGATATGGATTATATTACATAAAATATTCCTCGATCACATATTATCACATATTCATGTCCAGTGAGGGTGATTTAAGAGGAGCCATTGGAAACTCTTTTTACATGTATTCAGTGAAAGTTAAGTGGAAGAAAATTAAGAAAGCCACAGAGTGGTAGCTAGATTTGGGGCATAATCAAGACTTTTGTATCATGATGTCTGCTTTTCGTTTTGCTGCTCAGGGGTCTGATGCACAGCCGGTCAAACGTAATAAATGCATTTTTTTGCACTGAACAGAGAGCGAAAGTTCACTTAAATTTAGCACTCTGACTGCATTAAAAAATTTTTATGCCAGCACACAGAACACGCTGTGAAAAAGAAATCACAGAATGACATGAAACAACCCCTCTGTCATCTGGGAGCCTATATTTAGAACCATTTCTAAATGTTTCTGCACCACTGGGGCTGCGTGAAAGATTTTTCCGTCTCATTATGCTCCATTATGAAGCAGAACCAAAAATTTAAGACGGCGAGTTTTAATATTTTTCGTTAACACCATATTGTCGCATGGGACGATGCCAACGGCAAGAGAGGATGGGTAGAAAAACCTGTCTTCCATATGCTGGGGATGAATAATAATTTCCCGAGTGGAAACAAGGAGATGGTGAGCCTCAGAGACACTCTGACATGTGGGAAATGCCGTATCTCAGGGTGGCGCTCGGGGGAGTTCAAGTTCACGGTACCGGGCGTCGGAGCTGGCGCGTCTCGCAGGTGCTGTCCTCAGGGGACTTCGAAGGTCGGACTCCCAGGTGTCCTAAGACAGCTGGGTGTCTCCAGCTGTCCCCTCATCCTAGCCCTTTGGCCTATCAAGTCAGAAGGCTGGTGCCTGGGGACCAGGAAGCTTCAGGTAGCAGATAGCAAGTGCCACTCTGTGTTAATCGTGACAGTCACTCTTTAGTTATTATTACCTCCAAGTGTACTATTACATGCATGCTTTATCCGTCTTGCAAATGACATTAGGGAACTGGCCTCCACTCATCAACGGTGAGGTGGGCGTTTGCACCCAGCTGTGACCCTAGATTATTCGACCTCTGACATCAGAACGATCTGCAATGCTTGCTGAAATTCAGATTCCAAGGCACCCCGCAGAGAGAATGTGTTCATCTGGCCGGCCTGAGAATCTGCAGGTGATGCTGACATATAGTGCAAGTCTTAGTGCTATTATTTTTGAGGACTCCAGAAGCACGAGATGTGGTGGCTGCCCTTCCTGCCTTTGCAAACCAGCTGGACAGCAGCCCCCAAGAAACCAAAGCAAAACACGACCGTTTCCTTTTGTGTCGCCTACGGCAAACGACGAGCCCCCAGCCTAGCCTCCACCTGGCGCTCAGAGTGCTTTCAAGCCATCCTGCTTGGTGATCAGGTGGTATTTACTTGAGGCATCCAATCCTCGTATTAACACAAGCAACACAGAATTAGAACAATCTGTTATAAAAACCACTCAGCTTTCTAAGCCAGATATAAATTACTTCGGAGTTAAGTCGTGCCAGGAATCCCGCTTCATGAGCTCATGTAATTAGGAATGGCTGTCATGCCCATGGCTGTCGATGTCTGTTTCTCTTAGTGGTTTGGACGTGTGGTCCTCCCGCCATTTTTCACTCCCTGCCCCTCTCAGTGTGTCCTCGTCTGGGGGAATGACCTCTGTGGACAGTGTCTCCACCTGTGCTCCCGTGCCCTCTGGCCTCTGGTTAGGACTGGCCAATGGAAGGAACCAGCAGGGGAGAAAAGGGCTGGAGAACAGGGAGGCCACACCTTTGCCGCCTCCTGCTCTTCGTGGTGTCTGTTATGGCTGCAGCTTCTGGCAGATTCCACCGCTGGCTCCAGCTCTCATTGCCCTGGGCAATACTCCCACCCCCTTTCAGATCTAAGGGAAGGGATGGCTTCCTGCTGTTGCTCGTCGCTGGGTGCCTCAACCCCCTCGGGTCGTTCTCATAACCCTGCTTGCACCTCTGTGAACTGTGTCTCCGTGGAGGTCTTTCCTCAAGGGCACCCCGTTTCCTATACGTGCTGGTGCATGTGTTTATAACCATGGTTACGTGCGTACAAAGATGTCTAGTCTATCCAAATTACTGGGTTAATTTGCGTGCGCGCGCACACACACACACACACACACACATAAAAATATTAGAGTAACAACCTATCCCCTCCCACCTTTCTCAGAGGAAATCACAGAAATGGATCATGGGGACAGGGAAAAAGTGAAAGCCTAAATTTAACTTGATAAAAAAGGGGTTGCATGAGCTAGGACAGAGAGAGGAAAGTGAGGGTGAATGGGTGTAGAGGTGCGTGGGGTTGGGAGGGAGGGAGACAGACAGAGTAGAGGAACAGTGGGGCTGCCATGCAGTGTGGACATGTGGATTTTCGGGGGAGGGATGACGATGAGGATTTTAAAGACGTTTTCTGTGGGTTACGTAGTATGACTCTACTCCTTGCCATTCGTCAGTTACGACCGATTAGTGAGTGATTTATGGGTGACAGCCATTCTGACAGGTTCGAGGGGATATCTCCTTGTGGTTTTAATTTGCCTTTCTCTTTAAGGCAGTGAGGTCTTCAAACCTGTCTGCGCGTTCTTTGGCACATCTCCTGCCAAAGCTTGGAGTCTGCTTCTTTCCCCCTGGCTTGTGGGCTTACTGAGAGTTAGAACGCAGCAGAAGCGCTGCCTCATGACTGCAGAGGCCATGTCATAGGGATTGTCACTGCCTGATCGCCAGCATCAAACCACCAGACAGGCCCTTGCATGAGCGACCCCTCCGATGGTCCTGGCCCCACCCAGCCTTCAAGCTCACCCAGTGAGGGCGAGCGGAGAGGGGCCAAGCCCTACCCCAAAAGCAGATGTGTGGGCAAAATAAGTGTCCCCATCGTTTTAAGCCCCACTACGTTTAGAGATGGCTTGTTATGTAGCGATAGACGACTGGAGTGAAGCTTTTACAGTCAGACTTAAGTTTCCTTTTTTTTCCTTTCTTTTCAGTTATTACAGTAGGATTGACTGTATTCCCAACACTGTACTTTACATCCCTGTGATTATTTTGTAACTACCTGTTTGTACTTCTAATCCCATCACCTTTTCACCCAGCCCCCTACCCTCCTCCCATCTGGCAACCTCAATCTGTTCTCTGTGAGTTTGTTTCTGTTTTGCTTGTTCATTTATTTTGATTTTTCAAATTCCACATATAAGTGACATCACATGGTATTGATCTTTGTCTGATTTATTTCACTTAGCCTAATACCCTCGAGGTCCCTCCGTGTTGTCGCAAGTGGTAAGATTTCTTTTTTCAGTGGCTGAGTTATATTCCATTATAAGTACCACCGCTTCTTGATCCAGTCATCTATGGATGGGCACTTAGGTTGATTCCATATCTTGGCTTCTGTAAATGATGCTGCGATGAACATAGGGGTGCATGCATCTTTACTAATTAGTGTTTTAGAATTCTCCTGATAAATACCCAGGAGTGGGGGTGCTGGACCATAGGGTAATTCTATTTTGAATTTTTCAAGGAACCTCCACCCTGTTTTCCATGTTGGCTTCATGAATTTGCAATCCCACCAACAGCAAGCACATCCTCGCCAAATACCTGATGTCTGTTGATTTATGGGTGACAGCCATTCTGACAGGTTCGAGGGGACATCTCCTTGTGGTTTTAATTTGCCTTTCTCTGATGATTAGTGACGTCGAGCGTCGTTTCTTATCAGACTTGGTTTTCTTCAGGTGGCCTTATGGCGGCCCACTGTTTATCAGTCATGAGAAGATGATTTGGAGAGAATACTTTTTCTCCTCTTTGCCGCCTTCTGAAAACACCTTTTTAGGGAGAGTTATATATGTAACATGGTGACAAGCTCTGTGTGCTTAGCACGTAGGAGGGCTTAATACGTTATACTGTGGATGAGCAGATGAGCCACGGGGGAGAGGGGAGAGTGGGACCCCAGGGGGCTGCTGCGGCAGGATAGCCATCGGGGGCGGGTTTTGATGGCTCTAAGGTACTCGGCTGACCCAGAATTTAGATAATTGGTTAATGCAAGTTTGAGTAGGAGCTCCTCGCTCTGGTTAACAGAGAAGGGAGCCAGGAGCCAGCCTGACTGTACATCTGCATGCAGAAGCGAGGAAAACGGTTAAAAGCGGGTAGTGGAATTTTTCAGGGAGATAACTCTCTTTTTGTAGCAGAACATCTTGGAGGGGCAGGGCTGTTGTTAAGTGATGGCCCCCAAGGCTCGGCCAGGATGGGTTCTGAATGAGCCAGAGGGCCAGGTTGTCCAAGAGGACACAGTGATAAGATGGGGGATGGTTTTCAGCCGAGGAAGGACCAGCGGGGCCCAGAGAAAGACACCATCAGGGAGAAGCTTCCGGCGGTCGGGTGACTAAAGAATTTTAAGAACAGACATGTGTCATAGTTACTTGTGAGTGGTCGCTTTGCTGTGACAATCTGCAGTAACCATCCAACGCCCCAGGTTTCGGTGAGGTCTGTCTTCCCCGTGGACTTTCGCTGGAGGTGTTTTGCAGAGTGAAGGAATCGGGGCAGGGACCAGCATGGGACAGAAAAGGGGCACCAGACCAGACATTTGCAGGAAATACGGATGTGGAACCAGAGACCACCGAAGCTGGTCTCTTCTTTAGTGGTTGCTCTAGAGGGTAAAACGGACACTTTCTAACGTAGCACAGTCTGTGCAGAGTCAATATCGTCCCACTTCATGTAAAATATGCAAACCTTCGGATCATGTAGCTTCGTTTTCCCCGCTTCTCTGTCCTTATGCTACCCTTGTCATAAGTATGACATCCACACACATGATCAATCCTGCGATAAAATGTTATAATTACTGCTTTATAGAATCCTGTTTTAAAGAAATTAAAAGAGCCTTTTATACTTATCCGTATGTTTACTATTTCCATTGCTTTCATTTCTCCCTGAAGAGCTGAGTTTCTACCTATTATCATATCCCATGGGCCTAAAAAAAAAAATCCCTTTAACATTTTCTGTCGTAGATCTGATAGAAACAGATCCTTTCACGTTTATCTGAAAATGTCTTTATTTCATTTTCATTCTTGAAGGATATTTTCCCGGGAACTAGAACTCTGGGGTGACTTTTTAAAGCAACTATTTCACGGCTGAGATGTCCTATCTTTTTATTTCAGGAGTATTTTTTTTTTTTTTTTTTTGTCCTTGGGCATCATTATCACAGCTGCAGTAACATCTTTGCTAATTCAGTAGCTGGAATGGGTGATCTCAGTGGCTTATCTTTTCTCTTAAGATGGGTCACGTTTTACAGATTCTTTTCATGCCAAATGATTTTGCATTGTATTCCGAAGTTATAAATGGTGTTGTATCCTGGGTATTGTGAGCTATCCATTGTACATCCTCAGCTTCACTGTGTTCCTCTGAAGTGTATTGACTGTTTTTTAAAAGGCAGTTAACGTGGCTGAATTCACGTCAATTCTGTCTCCCTAGAGATGTCAAATAGCTTGTCCAAAGTCAAACAGCTAGTAGGAAACTAACTTCAGATAACTTACGAGTTAAATAAAAAGGGAGCAGGGAAGATTTCCTTCTCTAAGCTTCCCTCTGTATTTAAAAATTCTACCGTACGGCAAACACTCTCTTAGCTTCCACTCGGTTCTGTTCGATGGGAAGCAGGAACTCACAGCCCAGGCTGCACTTGTATTATTTGCGATCTCTGCTCTCTGTTCGCTATAGGCTTGTACCTTATAGATTCAAAGATGCGTCCTTCCAGCTGTGGACACCCGGTGGTCTCCCAGCTCCCGGTGCAGAGAGCCTTTACCTGGATCCTCAGGTAGATAGATGGAGCAGCATTCAGGTTCCCAGCTAAAACACAGGATGCCCAGTTAAATGTTAATATCGGATTAAAAAAAAAAAAAAAGGGCTGCATGGGAAGTTGATGTCATTAGTATCTCCTTTTGAAAGGTGGGGAAAGTAAGTCAAGGTGAGCTTAAGTACTCAGCCAAGGTCATACCCTGGGTCAGTGGCAGGGCTTGGGGCTGAGCCCAAGCATTGTGATTCCACAGCCTACAATCCTCACCATCATAATAATGTTCATCCTAAATGCTAAATCATAACGCGTTTTCCTTGCCAACCCCTGAAGGAAGTTTATCCTACGCTTTCCCTCACGGCCACATAATGGTTAGCCTGTGTATTTGCCCCTCCTGGAAGCCTGGGGTACCTCAGTATCCCCCGTGGTCCCCGCAGCCTGGTCTGAAGCCTGGCATGTTTCTGGCACAGGTTTTAGGATTCCGGCTCTTAGCCACTCCCTAAACTGGACGCTCTTTTAAAATAACTGAAGCGAGACCATTTCTGGGGAGAGGCGCAAAATTAGCCATGAAACTCAGCTCACAGCCCATGCTCTAAAACACGATTCCACACAACGCACAGGATGGCCTCTCCTGCCAGACCCTTCTGCTCCTCACCACGGCGCCTGCCAGGGCCGCCTGCCATTCACGGGAACTCACCGCTCCCTCTCCGCCAGCTCTGCAGCCTACGGCCAGGGTGAGGCCAGCGAGGCACCAGGGTGCCACCATTCACTGGTGCAAGTTCAGGTGGGCACCTGAGCACCTGAGCACCTGCCCCGTACCTTGTTCACCGGGGTGCCTCACTCACCTCACTCCGTTCTTGACCTTCTTAAATATATACACAGCACGCCACTGTCTGCTCGAGTCCCTGCAGGATGGAGCGTGAGCCATGAGCCACTTACTCGTTTAGAGAAGTGGAAGAAGCCAGTGGAGGGAGAAACGGGAGTGCTGGGCTGAGTCTCCCGTGGGCCAGGCTGATCCGGAACTGCCGTGGGGCACAGAACTGCTGCTGCTACGGGGTGACCGGGGCTGCCACCGCATCCCGAATGGCCAGGAGCGCTGGCCAGCACTGCCCGGGAGGCGTGACTGGGCGTCTTGTCTGCACGAGGACTTTTTACATGTCCCCAAGGTCTGCTCCCATTGGGTCAGGCAAGCTGAGCAGCTCTGGTCCAGGTAACTAAAACGATCTGACAAGGCCCCCCCACCCGCCAGCCTCTTCCTCTGGCCTCAACTAGTTCCGCCTTGACTTCAACTAGTCCTTCTGGCCTCACCCAGGCCACCTGGCCTCAACTAGTCCACCTGCCCTCAGCATCCCAGTCTCAACCTGCTCCTTGTTTCCTGCCTTGCTCGCTTCATGGTCCCGCCCACACCTGGGAGGCCCTTGCCCACCTCCTTCCAGGCCACGCCACAGCCCCTGAAGGCCCAGTTCGCTCGCAGCCTGGACCTTTCCCCTTCAGCTCCTGCGTGGAGGATGCCGTAGCCCCACCCACAGTCTCGTCTCCAGGGAGGGGGCGGGGCTACCTGTCAGTGACTGTCTACACCCGCCAGGCTCCCAGGCTTTGCAGAGCCGAGCTCACCTCCGCACCACCGCACCTCACCGTGCAGAAGGCATGCTTCTCCCCATTTTGCAGACAACGAGTCCGAGGCTCAGAACAGCTAAGTGCCCAGTATGAGATCATATTTTTAGGAAATGAAAAACAAGATATTTAAACCCCATTCTCTCTGAGCCCACAGCCCAGCTTATGCCACTTCTCCCCTCCCCGCCGTTGGTCCCCTTATTGAAGGTGCTGACCCTCAAGGCCCAGCACATGTCATCAATGTATGTGGAATGAAGAAGACCACCAGCTGGACACACCTGGGGTAAAAGTGCTCACAGATGAGCCCAGGCTGTGGCCTGAGAGAGCACGGCCAGCACAGACCAGACACCCAGACTGAAAATAACAACTAACCTGAACTCTACGACTTGCGACTTGCGACTTGCCTTGCCCGTGCTGTTCCCAGCCAGGGCAGAGTTCCCACAAAGGGACCTTGTGTACGCGGGTGGGGGCGGGGGGAGGGGAGGGTCCTGTCAGGGTGAGACGATGCATTTGCATTACAAATACAAAGGGTCTCTTCTGGTTGGAGTGAAGGCTGGGCGCTGGGCTTGCTGCCTTGCAGAAAGCTTCCAGGCTTTCAGATAGCTGCTGGATCTCCATGGAAATCCGTTTGCAGAAAAGAGCTATTTTAAGGACCAGTGAAGTCGAGAACCTGTGGGCTGGGGTTAGGGAAGGTAGCTGTGGGAGAGAGCTTTTCTGAATGACTCACTAATTTCCCTCCTGAGGGGTGGAAAAGGGGCCTGGAAATGGAGCTGAGACCCAGGAAGGGGGAGGAGGGGCCGGCAGGCTGACCCCTCCTGGGGGCTGGCTTGGGCTGCAGCCTGCTGGCCTCCAGGCTGCGGGTGGGGACTCCGGGTGCCCAGCGAGCCAGCGGCTATTAGGCGATACCCGTTTCGGTCACGACACCTTCTTGCTGGCACAGAATCTGCTGCTTTCAACCAGTGTTCATATCACCATGCGAAGAAGGGAAATTTTGCTCCTTAAAGAAAAGGGACTGCGGCAGCTTCTGCAGTCTCAGGGGACGGCGGGATTCATCTTGGGGGTGCGGGGCGCCTTTGTGAGGAAGGCTCGCTAATACAACCGCCTTCTTGGTTGGGGAGGTCGGTGAAGATTAGCTGACACAAAACGATGGTCTTCAACCTACGATCAGGGTTGCATCTCAATAAACCCTTCGGAGGTTGGAAATACCCTAAGTCGAAAATGCACATCATAGCTCCGCCCAGCCTGTCTTAACCGTGCCCAGAACACGACACCCACAAACGGCTGACAACACCGTGCACTGCAGAGTAGCGGCCGTTGACCCTCGCGATCCCGTGCCTGGGAGCCGGGGGTCGCAGCCGTATCGCGGGAGAGTACCGTACTGCGCCTGTCACTGGCCCAGGGAAAAGATCAACATTCAAAATCTGAAGTATGGTTTCTACCGCCCCGTGTATGATTTTCATACCATTGTAAAGTCCAAACATCGTTACGTCAACTCCCACAGGGAGTAGTATCTACAGAGGGAGATCGCTTAGGTGATACACAGGTGGGCATTTCTGGGCTCCCCTCTGCCCCTGCTGTAGGTGTTTGGGTGGCCTAGGATTGGGAGGAAAGCAGAGATGGCAAAGGAACCTGGCTACGGTGGGTCCCGAGAGATGGGACCCACCCCATCTCTCACCCAGACCCCAGGGAGACAGGTGGTCGGCCAGGGACTGCGCGGAATGGCTGTAGGTAAAAGGACAAGAATGAAAATTTTTTCAACTCCTCAGCGTCTCCGGCTCTGGGCCTTGCAGTGGGCCCTGCTGTCCGGCAGCTTACGGTGGATGCCTGGTTGGTGTCCACACGGCCTGGGTTGTAGCTTCGGGGTGACGCACGAGGGATCGCCGGCCCGCTCAGCCCACGGGAACTCAGAGCGAGAGGTGACGGGGAGTGCAAGGAGCACCCACACTGCCGTCCGTGGACTTGCTTCTCCTCGGAACCCTCAGAAATGTTGGGGAGGGCCTGGACGTCCATTCCGGGTGGGGTGGGAGCGCGAGGCCGTTGCTCTCCCTTGCGGCACGCCAGCCCGCTCTGCAGCCAGCGGGTCCCCCGCGTGCCACAGTCACTGATGCCCTGGTCTACGGCAGTGGGGTGATGGATGTGGGGAGTGTTGTCCTAAAGGATGTCTGGGTGTCTCCAGCTGTCCCCTCATCCTAGCCCTTGGCCTATCGAGTCAGAAGGCTGGTGCCTGGGGACCAGGAAGTGAGCCTGCAGGGGGCCAGGGGGGTCTCATCGGAGTGTGGGAGGAGCCCCGCCCCCACTCATCTCCTCGGGCCATTGCTGAAGTGCAGGGACCCATTTGCTTCATGGCTGCCAAGGACACCACTCCCTCGAGCTCTGCCTGCAGTCCAGGCCTGGTGTCTGACCTGGAGCAGAGGCTGAGAAGCCGGAGGTGGTGGGAATAGCAGCCCAAGCCAAGGCACTCCAGAAGTGGGGCCCAGCACTGGCCCTCACTGGCCCTCCCTGGCCCTCCCTGACCCCATGGGTGGTGCAAGCTGACCCTGAGTGCAGGGAGCTGGAGGCCCAAGACCCAGAGATCATTCATCCTTCACACTAATGTGATGAACACATTACGTGGAGCTTAGCACGAACGCTTATAAAAGCCAGGAAGAACTTGTGATTGCAGGACAGCAGGTATAGAGGTGACAATGGTGGAAGCCGGGTAGCTGCAGGGTGCCCGGAGTCTCACGAAGATGTGTCACGTCTGCTGTTGGTCCTGGTCCATGCCTAACATCAGTCCCCTCTGGCCAGGGTCCTGCTCACCCATCACCATCGTCAGCTTCCACATCCACCCTCCCTGGCCAATACTCTATGGCCCTGACAACCGACAACATGTCTGTGGCGGAATGCCGGGAAAAAGCGCCACACAGACGAGAGCTGAGTGAGAAAGGCACGATTTATTGGTCACACAGTCTGACACAAGGGCATGTGGGGTGTGTGCCCACTCTCCTGCACTGACGCTCACTTCTGGATTCGTTTTCCTACATCAATTCTGCTACGTAAAAAGCGACACGAGAAAAGACATCAACAATCTATTCTTCTAGTAACCAAGGAAGCAGGGCCACAAGCCACGGGGTTCGAGAGGAAAAGGCTGCACTGTTCTGAGAGCCGGGAACCAGTCTTGGGCAGCCAGGCAGGGGAGCTGGGCTTTTCAGGAGCCACAGCTGACTCTCCTACTAGCAAGAGATCAATCAGCTTTGGGGGGCTTGGCTCAACCCCTGGCCCAGTGGTGGCTTCCCAGCTCGAGCTGGATGTCCCCACTGGAGAGAAGGAGCTGATTTTCCTTCTCCTTCAGACTAGAGAACAGAGAGGACTCGCACAGAGCCCTGCTCTCCGTGCACCTCCGCCTGAAGCCCGGGGCTTTAGGAAAGCAGCCTGCATCTCTGAAGCTGGACCAGGCCAGGTCCTTTGCAGCCTAAATCGACACTTACTCCTCAGCTCTCTTAAGGCCAAGTCGCATCTCTCTCCAGGAGGGCACTGGCCTTAATTTTTAATGCTTTGTCCAAACCACTCAGGACATACAGTTATGAACTGAGGGGGGTCTGGGAATGTGCTTTTGATTGACAGAAGAAGACTCAACTCAAAATACTGGATAAGCACTTAGTAGGTACCTGGCACGTGGTGAGTGCTCGATACATGCAGCCATCATTATTATTAATATTATTATTATTTATATCTCCACCCGCAAATTGGCATTTCAGCTCCGTTCTTCAAAATGGCAACTGGAACAAGGCCCTTGGGTGCCAAGTACCGAGAACAAGCTGGGAGCCCAGGTGCGCAAGTGGTTCGTTGCCGTTCAGGTATGCTCTTTCCCTTCGCACCGCAGCCTCTGGGCCGAGTCTCGCAGCCAGCTCCCGCCGCCGACCACACAAGCTGGGCCTCTCCCGAAAAGTCCAAAGTCCTGCCTAGGAAGTTGGGTCGGAGGGGCCCACAGGAAGTCCCAGTAGGGGTCCAAGTGGCTCTTCTGGGTTCCTGTCTCACTGGCAGCTCACCAGGGCCTTCACTGCAGGAGGAAAACAGAAGACGGTCAGCACTGCTTTCTTGCCTGGTCGGATTTAACTAAAGGTCCCGGGTCCCTGCTCGCTGTGGGCTGGGTCAGGCTTCCTTTCACGTAGTGCTGAAAAAGCCACCAAGTTGTTCTAGGTACTTCGCATGTATTCTAGGACGTACACGTATGTGTTACGTGTGCATAGTGATACACAGTATGTAACTATGCAATGTATATAATTTACGTATAAATTACATCATATAGTAATACTACACAATGAAATTTAAGCCTCCTTATAAACCTCTGAGGCAGGTGGCATAAATAGCTTTTTTTTACACAGATGAGTAAACTGTAGCTCAAGGCACACAGCCAGGAGGTGGGAGAGCAGGGATTCAAACCCAGGACGGTCTGGCTCCAGAGTCTGTTCTTAGCACTACGAGTTTTGCTCAAAAAGAAATCTATTTTTTTTTTTAAAAGAGGGATATTACATCTGAAGTTTCTAAAATACTGGGAACTTGGTCAGTATGAATACTGAGGATGATATTAACAAAATGTAGCTGATCCGAGTTCTTTGTATTTGTGGAGCCTTATTCCTATAGGCCTGACACAGGAGGGCTCAGAGTCTATCCACAGCCCCTCCTTCCACCCTTCCTTTGGGGACAGAGAGACGTGGGTTCAAATCCCGCCTCCTCATGGATCTGCTCCTAGAATCACCGCTTCTCAGACCTAATCCAAGGTGGGGTGGATGTATCACGCACATGCACGCTTGCACGCATACACACGAGCCCACGTGCCCCTGAGCTCGGTCCTAGGCACGGCAGGTTGTACCCCGCAAGCGCACATGCATGCACATGAGCCCACATGCACTCCCGGGCACCGGGACCGTGTCGCGCGCATGCGCACACGTGCGCCGTCCATCCCGGACGCGCATCCCGGACGCGCATCCCGGACGCGCATCCCGGACGCGCATCCCGGACGCGCATCCCGGACGCGCATCCCGGACGCGCATCCCGGACGCGCATCCCGGACGCGCATCCCGGACGCGCATCCCGGACGCGCATCCCGGACGCGCATCCCGGACGCGCATCCCGGACGCGCATCCCGGACGCGCATCCCCGACGCGCATCCCCGACGCGCATCCCCGACGCGCACCTGCAGGGCGGCCCTGCCCAGCGGCGAGTCCTCGGGGGGCCGGTGCTTGCCGTGGTGCGGGAGCTCGGCGTTCTCGCGGTAGTCGCGGCTCTTGGAGTGCTGTAGGTGCAGCACTGCGGGGCTCTTGGCCGGGAGGGGCGGCCGCTGCGCGGGGGTGGGCAGCGCCTGCTGGCTCAGCTCCGACCTGGAAGGCTTGATGGGCCTCTTGGCTGGCACCGGGGCTTGGGAGCTGGCAGGGGCCTTGGGCTTCGCCTGGCCCTTGTCCCCTGCGGCTGGCCAGCTCTCCGGGGCAGGTGAGCAGGTGTAGGAGCGGAGCCGGGGCATGGGGCTGACGAAGGGCGTGGGCGGAGGCACCAGCTTGCCTGTCCCCTTGCTGCCCTCGGCCTCCTGGGATTTGGAGGGCATGCTGCTGGACGACATGGTGCCGGGGTCCGGGCACGGTGGGGGCTCCTTCCTCAGCATTTTGGGGGATTCCTGCTCTTTCCTGGGAACCAGCTTGGGGAAGGAACTCACAGACCCGTACAGCGGGTTCTCAAACATCTCGGGCTTGGCCAGCTTCGGGTCCTCCGGAGGCGGAGGTTCCATTGCGTTCTTCCCCACGTCGCTGGGCCTGAATTGTGGGAAAGGACAGGCGGGGAATGAGTGCTTAGTGCCGATGGCGTTTTCAGGGGGGCGGGTCATAAGCGCGTTTGGGACTAGATAGAAACCGTGGTGGCATAGCGCTGTGAAGTACTGATTGCCACCGAATTCTCCCTTTTAAAATGGTTACTTCATGTTATGTGAACTTCACCTCGATTACAACGAGAGGTGTGTTACTTATAGGTGGGCGACCACACAGGGGACCTCAGCTGCTGCACAGACCGTTTCTTTCATAAAAACTGTCACACCAGAGCCCATAAGTGGTCAGGGGACTCAGCCGAAGCGTTTGCAGGAGAAAGGGGAGAGGGGGCTTCCATGGCACCATCAATATCAGTATCATCTTCTCCAAAAAGAAAAAAGAAAAAGAAAAAAAAAGAAAAAACAAGAAAAAAAAAAGAAAAAAAAACCCCAGAAACAAACAAAAAAACCCATCCCGTCCAACATCACCAGAGAAGGCTGCCCCTCACTGCAGGGGACAGACCTGCCTTCCTGGCTCCCCCCCCCCCCCCCCCCCCCCCCCCCATGAGTCCCATAGCCTCTCTGCTGGCTCTAGCAAATTCTGCTCTGACCCTGAGAGGGAACAGAAGCCTTGCAGGTGACCAGACGTCCTCAGGGACCATCTATCTGTGCTACTCAGGGGTCCCAGGTCAAGGAGCTCCATTTGAGACATGTAGGAGCCAGCCCTGTGCCCCAGGCCACCGTGAGACAGACAAAGTCTGGGCTCAGAATTCCTGGGTTACAGTGTTCTTCCCAATTACACGGCCTCTCCCTGGAGAACGCCTGGTGACTGGCCTCCCTCAGTGGGAAGGATGGCGGTCAGCAGGAACCTGGGATGTGAGCACTGGGAGCGAGCGGTGGCAAGGAAGGGGGCCCGTGGACAGACGTGTCGGGGAGCCAAAGCCGGGGGGCACTGCCCATGCGTCTGCTTCCTGGTTTATTATGGCGCTTACTCAGCGGATCTCCTGCTGAGCACGTGAGGAGGACCAGAATGAGAACACAGTTCGCTTCTGGCCAGCGGCAGCATCTCCCAGGGGAGATACTACTACCAAAAGGTGGCTCTCGTGGAAAAAATGGGGGTCCCTGGGAACCCACTGACTGTCCAGGCAGGCCGTGACACTTCTTCCTGATGAAATGTGTGTGGAGATGCTGTTCAAAAGTTGCTGAACAGCCAAGGCGGATAGACTTTTGGGGGGAGCAGGCGTGGCCTTGGGGGACAGGGGAGCGATGTCATCCTTGCATGGGCACTGATGAGATGGGATGACAGGGGAGCCTAGCCTCAGGGACACACCAGTGGGGGCTTGAAT
Organism: Macroglossus sobrinus; assembly: GCA_004027375.1. NCBI lineage: Eukaryota > Metazoa > Chordata > Mammalia > Chiroptera > Pteropodidae > Macroglossus > Macroglossus sobrinus. The sequence continues at coordinate 166,142 of PVKZ01003015.1, forward strand.
GCAGACTCGGTTTTGGGCTCATTACTCTTTGGAAAGACCTGGAACAGCTGCATAACCAGAAATGTTGGGGGCTTTGAACGGAGGCTCTGGAAGGCCGCCCCTGCACCCCAGGCCGTCCTCTGCACCCAAGCTGGATCCTCAAAGACCTTGGCTGTGAGTTAACTCAGGGAGGAAAGTGCGGGGGGGGAGGGGACACACGGCACTGACCAGAAGTTCTGAGGAAGAGGCAAGATGGAAAAGAAGAAAAATGCGTAACCTGACACCCGACAGCTCACTCAGCGGCTGACTGAGACAGGAGGAGGGGGGTCCACCCCAGAGAAGTGGGGCCAGGGCCGGAAACGGGCCCTGGATGCAAGCTTCTTGGCGATCTCAAAGCTCA